>JAESVK010061548.1:83918-103888 GCA_017140935.1 Hamamelis virginiana
GCTAACCCTAACATGCATACTCACATAGAATAATAATAAAACTACTTAACCCTAGGCATGCATCCTAACATAAAATCATAAATAAAACTAATGAACCCTAAACATGCATATTAACATGAAATAACAACAAAGCTAAACCTAATCATGCATACTCACACAAAATCAAAACAAGGCTAACCCTAACCATGCATACTAACATAAACAAGAGAAAGAGATAAACCTATTCAAACATGCATAGAGAAAACTCCTACAAAGTAAAATGAAAATCCCTCAAAGAACAAGACCATGGTTGAGTGTTTATCCTTCGATCCCCTTCTTGGCTAGCCTCCTCTAAGCTCTTAGCCTTTGATCCTTGCCCCTTCAATGGTGTAGAGATGAAGAGCTAAGAAAATCTGTAGCCTCCTCTCCAAACCCTAAAAATCTCTTCCTCCCCCTTTTTGAACCTCTCATAATGCAACATATATAGGGTTAGGGTTTAAAACCTTGAATGGCTAGGATCAATCCCTCTAAAAAACGATCCTAGGGCTTAGAATGGATCTCTCTAGGGTTTGAAAGCTGAAACCCTTCGAATTTATGCCAAAAAATCAAATCAAATCGGCCAAAATAAGTCAAATTTTCCAAAATGGCAAAATTGGCTCGAGCCAGCTGATGGCCGTCCTAGGCATGGACGGTTGGCCGTCCTAGCTGGACGGTTGGCCGTCCTAGCTAGGACGGTCACCATGCTAATTTTCCAAAATTGTTCCCCAAATTTTAGGGTTTTCGAATTTTGGCCATATTTTGGTCAAATTTGATCCAAATCCGATGGTTCAGGTCTCAAAACGACCGTGTTTTGATCCTCCACATTTTTAGAATGTTTTTGGGTTAAAATCAGTTGACCATGGTCAAGGTTTTTAGCAAAAAGCTAGCCAATTGACCCGGTTGTGCCAAAATTGGTCATATGACCATTCTCTATTTTGTAAAATTGATCAATTAGGCTTGCACCACTTCCAAAAACATGGTTTCAACATGAAATTGGTACTTAACAACATGTTTTGAAAATCTTTTGTTTTGGTGAAAATGACCAATTCACGGTCAATTTGATCGAAACCCTAATTCAGCTCATCCTTACCCGTGGGATTGATTTTGGGAGAATCTATCCCAACCATTCAAAGACTCAATTAGCACTCCAAATTCACTCCCCACATTCATATAAACCTCATGAAACAATCCGTTTCGAATTCGGAGGTCATTCGGAAATTATACGAGAAAAAGGACGAAAATGCCCTTCAAGTCGCAAAAACCCTAATTACCTATCGAGCTCTCATCAGAATGCTATGAAAATTTACAGGGATGTTCTAAAACACCTCAAAAGTCAAATGCAATACAAATGGGTTGATTCCAATCCAAGTGTACACATGAAATAATGAATTGTCATTTTCCTCAGAAAAGGGCAATTTGGTCAATTTGGTCTTTACAAGGCCAATTTCTCACCCAATGATCAGCTATTCTAGTTGATCATTTGTATGAACACATAGTAGAAATAATTGGTAAAAATGGGGTGTCCACACCTATCTCCACCTTCTCCAGTGATCCGGAAAAGAAAAGGAAGGCAAACAGAGAGATCTACAGCCAAAAAGAAATTAGGTAGTAGTAAGTTAATTCTAGCTTTCATTCTTTCAGCTGTATATTTTTCTCAATATTCTAATTTTTGTTCCTTTTCAGGTGACCTTCTTGAAGATGTGAAACCAAATATCTCTGAGCTCTCTTTTCTTTTCAATCCAAGAGAAACAGCTACCCCATCATCCAATCCTTCAAAACAAAAGAGTGTGTCCTGGAAAAAGGTTTCTGCAAAACGTTCTTTGACTCTCCCTGAACAGATTGAGGAAATTACTGCCTCGACAAAAATTCCCACACGTAGATCTGCTCGCCTTGTTGGGAGTAAGCAAACAACTCCTCGACCTTCTGACACTATTGAATTGTCAGACAATTCTAGTGGTGGTGAGGAAGGTCTGAGTCTTAAGCCTAGCGAAAAAGAGGCAGAGAATTCTCCTGTGACCAAGAGATCAAGGCTACAATCTCCCAGTTCGTCTCCATCCAATACATTGAGTAACTATTTCGAAACTCCGGTCTTTGAACTTTGAACATTGATTCAGGAAAATCCGATCTTGAGTCCTCCCCTTGAAACAGAAATAGCTGACCCCAAATCTCCAATTCTTGAATACCTTGAGTCCTGGTTCGATACCCTAGATGATCCCATTCCAAAGGAACGTGTTGTTCCTCCAAGACTCGATCTCCCTCCTGATGTTGATCCTAGTTTACCAAAAGCAGAGATTGAGGCGAAGAGAGCTAGATTTCTGGAATTGCATAGTCTGAATCTCCCTGACCTTGATCCAGATATGGCCAATGAGCTTGTCCAATGTTATAATTATCTGCGTCGTGTCCCCGAGTATGAACCTTTCAAGAATGAAATTTACCTCCGCACGTCTCGGGTTGTGGATCTGGTGAAAGATTTTAGACTGAAGCTTACCGATAGGAAAAAATGGGAGGGTCTTCTTGAGCAGCGCCAACAAGCCAAAAATTTTATTGAGACGAACAAGGATGTTATGCTCGGTCTTCGTAATCAAAAGATGGCGGCTCAAACAGGAATTAAAGATGTAGATGCTGAAATTACCGGTCTCCAGAAGCAAATCCAAGATCTTCAAGCTCAAGTGGAGGCTAGGAGACAATTTTGGCAGTCTCAGATCATTGCCATGGCGGCTGCGGACAAGCAATTTAAAGAACTATAGGGTGAGGTCTCTTTTAAACGGCGTGCGTATAGCTCCACCAGTAATGAAGCTCAGACCTGGGCCAAGAAATGTGAAGACCTGAAACTTATTGAATTCAAGCTTATGAAAGAATGGTCTGATGCCCAAGGCTTCCTTTCGTTGGTGACTTTCAATGCTTGCCTCCCTCTTGTCCGTCAGGTTTGATTTTCTATCCTCCTTGAACATTACTCTTTTCTTGCTACTGGTTTGGTTTTATGGTGGTGGATTTTGAATGGTTTTGGATATTTTCGTGATGGATGGGTTTTATGGTTGGTGGATGAATTTTGTTTGACGATGGGACGTGAACAATTTGAAATTTAGGTGTTTGTGTGTCTTGTTCTGGACATTTTTGGAGGTTTTTTTTTTTTTTTTTTTTTGAGTTTCTGATGATGGTTTGTTTGAACATTTCAGAATTTGGATATTTGGGTTTTGTGAATGTTTTGTGGAAATGGATATTTCAATGGTTTGGGTTTTTTGAAATTTCAGCAAGGTAGGAAATTTTGAGGTCTTGTAGCAATATAAAGATCTTGCTCGTATCTTTCCATGTGTTTGAACTTTGACGGCCCTGTAAAGACAACCATGAATTAGTTATTTTGGCCATCCAAAGCAATGGGCCCGAAGCCCCCGATCCCGCAATCCCACTGGGCTGCCCCTCCATTAGTGAGATTTTCGGGCGTCCTTCTATCTCACTGCACTGACCGTAGTAAACTCCTCCCACATAGTAGGATAATAGCTTTTTAGGAATTTGCCATTGATAGATTTAATCATTTTTCCCGTGGCTAATTCCTTTATTGAATATGCCCCTCCTGGAATTACATCTAAAACTTCAAAAGGGCCCTCCCAATTTGGAGACCATTTCCCTAATCTTGGTTCTTTGGTTCCAATTGGTAGAATGACTTTCCAAACAAAATCTCCAACCGTAAAGGCCTTGTATCTCACTCTTTTGTTATAGGCTTTTGCTATCTTTTTCTTTTGAACCTCAATAGAATTTAAGGCTTTCAATCTTTCTTCAGATAAATTTTCTAACTCAAGTAACATGGCCTCGTTATACTCATGAGGTAACAAATCATTTTGTATGGCCACTCTTAAAGATGAAACGGTAACCTTTAAAGGTAACACCGCGTCATGTCCAAAGGTCAGGGCATAAGGAGTTGTTCCAATACTCTCCTTGAATGAAGTTCTATAAGCCCATAAGACCTCAGATAACTGCAAATGCCAAGTCCTAGGTTTTTCATTCAACATTTTGCTCAAAATGTTTTTCAAGGTCTTATTTACGGCCTCCACTTGGCCGTTTACTTGAGCGTAGTAAGGAGTGGAATTAGTAAGTTTAATCCTGTACTCTCTAGCAAATGCTTTCATTTGATCTCCCACAAAAGACTTAGCATTATCAGTGTTAATTGTTTCTGGTAAGCCGAATCTATGTACAATATGCTCCTTAATAAACTTAATCACGGCTTCTTGATCGAACACTCTCATAGGCTTGGCTTCTGTCCATTTAGTAAAATAGTCAGTTGCTACTATGATAAATCCATGTAAACCTGAGGATGGTGGATAAACCTTTCCAATCACATCAATAGCTCAGCCTCTAAAAGGCCATGGCTTTATAATATAATTTAAATCAATGGCAGGTATTGTAGACATCCATTTTTGACCATGAGTATGGTCATAAATGGTTGCCTGTGATTTGAGGGGAGATAGGGTGTTAAAACCCTAAGTTGCCAATCTTACCCTTGTGAGTAGCTAGGTAGAGGTCATTATCGCATGTAGGTTTTTAGGTCAGATTGAGTCGATTCCTTTTGCATTAGGTTTTTAGGGAGTCCATAGGTGTCCCTGTCAAGTTTCATGACATTCTGAGTTAGGATCGATAGGTGATTAGGGTTTTTGTGACTTAAAGGGCAGCACTGTCCTTCAAGTCACAAAAGCACTTAAAAACCTTCGAGATGGTTTCTAATTGCCCCGAGACTTTGGCATAGGTATTTAGGGTATGTTTAGTAGCTAAATTGATCAGTTGCAAGACCCATAGAACCTCTGGGCTCATGTTTGTCTCTCAAAGCTCAAAAGGTCATTTCAAGCTCAAATTAGGGTTTCGACCAAGAATGATCGGGATTTGATCGATTTTACCAAATCAAAGCCTTCAAAGGCTTCAAAACACTTTATTGAAATGTTTTAAAACTTGTTTTGAGAAGAAGAAATGATTTTAAAAGCAATTGGTTAGTGGATTTCAAAACCCTAGTTTGGGCTCGGCATACCCTAAATAGCTAACCGGTTGACTTTTCCCCAAAACTTTGACCCCGGTTAATGTATTTTCACTTTAAAAACTTCTCAAAACATGGAGAATCGAATCATGATCGTTTTTCCGCTTGAATCATCGAATTTGGACTTAAAACGGACCCGACAAGCCTAAAACAGCAGAGACGGGTCGAGTGAGGCCCAAAATAGGGGAAAATTGGGCCAAGGGCTCGATGACCGTCCACCCATGGATGGCCAACCATCCTTGAAGGATGGCCAACCGTCCCTAGGTGGATGGTTAATGAAATCCTCGCCCAACAACTTCTAATTTTCAGTCTTTCACCTACCCGGGACTCTTCCAATCCTTGCCATGTGTCTAGCTCGGCCTTGGGGACTCTGGGATGAGTTGGGAGACCTTGGAAGGCTGGATTAGAGCCCTTGGATCATTCCTAAGAGTTTTAATCTCAGCCATTGATCAATTTCAAGTCCCTCTATAAATAGAGAGCCTTGAAATTAGTTAGGGGACAAACCATTGGCTTTAGAGAGTTAGTTTGGAGATTAAAGGCTTGAGCATTGCACAGGCTTCCCCCATAGCACTCTTGGCCACACTTTTGAAGTCTTTGGAGGTTGGAGAAGATCTAGGAGCAAAGGGAGAAGTAATCAAAAAGGTTAGTGCAATTAATTATTGTACTTTAGTTTAAAAAAGTTTGTATCTTCTTCTTCTTCTTCTTTCTTCTTCTTCTTGTTTCTTCCATGATCATGTTATGCTATGATTAGGTGTCTAGGATAGGTCTTTATATTTGGGGATTAATTTAGTATTTCTTTAGTATGCATGATAGGGATCGGATTAGTTTAGGGATTAGTTTACTTTTTCTTTAGTATGCATGATAGGGATTAGTTTATGATTTCTTCAATATGCATGATAGGGATTAGTTTATTTTCTTTTTTAGGAATGCATGTTAGCATAGTTTATATGAGTTAAGTATTGAATCACATGCTATTACCTTAGGGTGTATTTGCATTATTCATACTAGTTTTTTTTTTTAGTTTTTTTTTATCTCTTAGAGTGTGTTTGAAATATGAATGGTGTTCGAGGGAGCATGCAAAGGTAAGATTCTACCCCTGTGCTTATTTTAATTATTTGGAATACTAATAAAGTGTTGTTTTCAAGCATATTGTATGGGATAATTTAGGACATCATATTAGTATGCATTATAGGTCATTTACACACCTTTTTTTTTTGTTTTTTGTTTTACTTCACTTTAGAATCACTTTCAAATCTATCCAGAAATTGAAAGTGACTTTAAGGTGAATTAAAAGTCATTTTTAGGGTCAAAATTAACATAAAATATGCCTAGGTTCACATAGATAACTTAGATTGCATTTAGGACATTTTTCATGCATTGTTTGCATTATTTATTGCATTTTTTATGCATTTTCCTGAAATTCCAGCATGCATTATTTAGTGTTTTAAGTATTTAGATTAACTTAGGATTAGCTAGAAACTTTAGGATTAGGGAGGTTACTTAACCTCGCTTAGGACTATCCTTTGTTGTAAGAACTACGATAACAATCGAGTTCCATTTAATTTAGCAATCTACTTCGAGAACAACACTAAATAAGTAATTTTGAAAGTGTTTAAAATGGAATGAAATTCCATCTTTTATGCAAAGAAAAGTATTTTGATCAAACCGAAACTCTCGAAGCTAGAGTCCTAGAGAAGATAGAATCTGTTTGGCTATATGGTTCATTACAATACGAGAGTCCTAAGTAATCGAACTACGTGGACTTTGATTCTTATCAAGAAATTGGTAAGGTATGTAGGCAGTCAATAGGGCGCAAGTCCAATCTTAGGATGACTTTTGTCTCCTAAGGTCTTTAGGATTTTGATTTCTTTTTATTATTATTATCTATTTATCTAATAATATCTATAACTACTTTCTTGATTGATTAGATATGATAGGTTGTTTTTGTGAGATTTTGATAAAGCCCAAACTTAATTAGGAGACCTTTAATTAGGGTGAGGTGGGTGCCTACAAGGAGTTCCTTGGAACCTTCCCACTTCATAACCTAGCCCCCGAATCCTACTTTGGTTCGAAGACTTGTTTTTCCTAAAAATATGGAGTCAATGTTTTATTGAAAATAAAACTCTTTTTGTGGTTTCCTTGTTCCCTAAAAATAAGGTGGCGACTTCCAGTTTTTTACAAACTTTTATCCTTTTTCAAAACCCAATATTGAGTGGATAATATAGAAGGATAAACGTGGATAATAGAGAAGGATAATAGAGAAGGATAAATCGAGATGGATAAAGATCATCCACAATCCACAATGATTTAAAAAGTGAACGGCCTCCCGATCCGGGTCAACTGGTTCACAGGTATATGCTGAATTTGGCCATGCTTCTAACATGCTTTACAGCCTTTAGAATAATTAATACAGTCTTTCAAGACCGTGGACCAATAATAATCATGTCTCTATAATAACCAACGCATTTTTACCCCGGCCTGATGTGCACCACAAATTCCTAGCTTCGTGCACCTCGGCCATTACTAGCATATATTCTTGTTGGCTAATACATTTTAATAATAAACCATCATCAGACTTTTTAAACAACTCCCCGGAATACATAACAAACTGATTGGCCATATACCTAGTTTTTCTATCGTATGGCCTATTAAGAGTTATTAATTGTTTGATAATTGGAAATCTCCAATCAGACTGAATTATATCATTATTGAGCACTTCCATATCTGTACCTCTTGTTTTTACTGAAGGTAAGGCCATTTTTTTCAACCAAAATTGTTTTAAAGGCCTCTCCATCTTAGATCTTGAGACCTGAGGCAAGCTGGGCTAAGTCATTTGCCTTTCTATTCAATGACCTTGGATTATGAGTTAAAGTTACATCTTGAAAATTTCTCAACAGTTGGGTAGCTAATGAATGGTAAGGTAATAAATTCCAACTATGGCACTGATATGTGCCATTAATTTGATTTAAAACTAATTGTGAATCTCCCATAATATCCACATACTTAGCTCCCATTTCTAACAATATCTCAAGGCCAATGATCAAGGCCTCGTACTCTGCTTGATTATTGCTACAGGTGAAATCTAATTGAAAGGCAAACTCATATTTAACACTATTAGGGGCAGTAACCATAATGCCAGCCCCTGCCTTCTCATCTATTCGAGATCCATCAAACTCAAGTTGCTTCCCAAGTCTACCTGCACATCAGCCTCAATAGGCATTGGGTGGTCAGCCAAGAAATCTGTTAAGACTTGGCCTTTTACTGCCTTCTGTGGTACATAACGGATGGCATAGCCTGATATAGCCAACGCCCATCTACCAACTCTACTTCTAGATATGGGTTGTGAAGCATATATTTTACAATATCAGACGTAGAAATAACATTCACAACATTGTTCATAAAATAATGAGGCAGTTTATCCACAGTATAAAACAAAGAATAACAAATTTTTTCAATTGAAGTGTATCTTTGTTCAACATCTGTTAAAGTTTTACTAAGATAATACACGGCCTGCTGTTGGCCTTGCTCATTAACTTGTGCTAACATAGATCCTAAAGATCTTTCAGATGCAGAAATATAAAGTCTTAAATTCTTGCCTGAAACTGGCGGTATTAAGACTGGGGGTCTAGTGAGATATCCCTTTATTAGGTCAAAAGCCTTTTGATGCTCCGATTCCCATTTAACATCTTCCAACGCCCGTAACTTGAGTAACGGTGTAAAAGTGGAGATCTTACCTGAAAGATTAGAAATAAATCTACGTAAAAAGTTAATATGGCCTAAAAACCTTTGTAACTCGGTCTTATTAGATGGAGGTCTAGCCTCTTGAATTGCCGGAGCTTTGTTCTTGTCTATTTCAATGCCTCTTTGGTGTACAAGAAAGCCCAGAAAATTTCCGGCATTCACACCAAAAGCACATTTGGCGAGATTCATTTTTTATTTGTATTTCCGCATTCTTTCAAAAGCTTTTCTTAAATCCGCCAAATGATTTCAACCTCTTTTGATTTAACAACAATGTCATCAATGTATACCTCTATTATTTTCCCAATCAGATCGTGAAAAATCACGTTTATTGCCTGTTGGTAAGTTGCACCAGCATTTCGTAGTCCAAAAGGCATCATTACCCAAGCAAACATACCAATTGCCCCTGGACATCTAAATGCGATCTTATGACCATCATCCTCATTTATAAAGATCTGATTGTAACCCGAACGACCATCCATAAAAGAAAGAATTTTATGATTAGCCACCCGGTCTACAAGCACATCCGCAACAGGCATAGGGTACTCATCTTTAGGTGTTGCCAGATTCAGGTTTCTAAAGTCTACACATACACGTAATTTACCATTCTTTTTAAGCACAGGTACAATATTTGAAATCCATTCCACATACCTTATGGGTTTAATAAACCCGGCCTTCAGAAGTCTTTCGATCTCTTCCTTGATTTTGTCTGTCACCTCTTGAGTCATGCGCCTTGGAGGTTGTTTATGCGGTTTGAATCCTGGCTTTGTTGGTAAACGGTGCTCTACAACTCTCCGGTCTAAGCCTGACATCTCATGGTAGCTCCATGTGAAACAATCACGGTATTCTTTCAAGAATATGATTAACTTCTTCTTGAAATCTTCATCTAGCAAATCACTGACGAATGTATGTCTTTTGTCATCTTCATCACATAGATTGACCTATAGCAATGGATCTTGAACATCCGCTTTGAGGTCTTCCATATTTGCTGGTGCAGGTTGGAGGTCATCAATACCAAAGTTGTCATGATCCCCAACCTCAATATTTTCTTCCAAAATACACTCGGCCTCTGCAACATGGTAAAGGCCTTCAAAATTGGCGTAGTCGTTTAACTTCAGGGAAAGTTCCACCGCATTCTTCCCCATATTCTCTCCATTTGAGAATATATTCATTAAGCTTCTTCCACAATATAAGTTAACTCCGGCCTTGGAGGCAGAATATTTCCAGGCCTAGAGATTTCTCGCATACTTTCTCAATGGCTAGCTTGGATAAAGACTTATTCAAAGTAGTCATTCCCTTAGGCTTCCCATCTCTGTCACGGCCTACAAACTTGATAGGCCCAACCTCCTCTCCATACAAGTGTGCTTCAACAGCATTGGAATCTGCAACGAATGGCTTTTGATCCGCCTAAATTACTTCCACCCTGTTGCCATTCCATAGAATCATGCACTGGTGGAGTGAAGAAGGAATGCACCAATTGGAATGGATCCAATCGCGACCCAATAATGCATTGTAGGATGAGGATGTATCAACCACAAAGAATGGGCCATACACTCTTTAGTCCCAACCGTCAAAGACACGTGAAGAACGCCTTTAGTCTTCGTCACACCACCTGAAAAATTAGCAACTGTAACATATGTAGGAATCAAGTCTTTCTCGGTCTTACCAAGTTTTTTTAAAGTGGAACTTGGCAAAATGTTCACTGCAGCTCCGTTGTCAATTAGAACCCTTGAGACTGGGCTCCCATCCATGTGCACATTGACATATAGAGGCCGGAGATGTTGGTTCATGGCCTCTGGATGTTTCTCAAAGACTATGTTCTCCACTTTCTCTATCTCCCCGGTCTCCCTTACTTTTTCTACCTCTTCGATTAAGCACGAGACCCCATAAGGTTTCCCTGCAATTTCTTCTACTTCCTCCTTTGGTTTGGCTTGGAAAATAGTAGGTAATATAATGGCCATGTTACAGTCCATTATAGGAGGTAATGAACCAAACTGAATAAAGAGATCGTCTGCCGAGTCCTCAAAGCTGTAGATTCGATCATCATTTGTATGCTCGGCCATATCATCCTTCAAAATGGTCTCCTGTGTTGAAATCTGTTCATCTTCGATCTTCTCAGCCATATGTTGAAAGGCCGTGGAATCTGAGGTCTGGAATGTCAGGCAAGCCTGTTGTATACCCGCCTTTGCATCGGTACCTGTTTCAGCTGCACTGTCTAAAACTGACAACAAACCATGAGTTTCCTCAATCTTACCGTCTGTCTTGGTGACAACTCTCAGAACTTGTCTTTTATCATCGGTAATTAAAATTTTCAAGGTCTGGTCACCAGTCTCGACCTTACAATTCTGGGCTCTATCAGAAATGTGTCTCCCCTCAGCCTTTCGCCATTGTAAACGCCTCTTCTGAGTTCTAGTTAGAGGTGCTGGAAATTTAGGATGTTGAAGCCGAGTCCAAACCCCGGGTTTGGTTATTGGAGGCCTCACTGTTCTCGGCCTTTGAGACTAAGTAAATCCTGGTTGTAACACAGCTGCATTTCGAAAAGGAGGCTTTGGTCTCCATTCCCACCTGTTCTGAGGTTGAAAGTTAGGTCTGAATGTTGACACAAACCTTGGATGGTGAATCGGCTGTCTCCCAAGTGCCACGATCTCTTGCCATGCAGGTTTGTTGGGAACCTTTGAATTTGATGACTACAATGATTACAGAGATTCTGAATTGGTGGAGCCCTGAAATCTCGAAAGTTTCGTTGATCAAAATTATACATAGGTCGTTGTCCCATCCTAGGCCTCTGAATAAAAGGTCTTACCTATATATCCATATTTTTAGGCTGTGACCCCAAAGATTTAAGGTCAGTTGTGGCGACTGCAATTTCTGCAACAGGAAAAGGATCATTGTCGACCGCCATGGCCTCTTTTTCTTTGTCTTAAAATTTCAAAAGGCCGCAATCTATACAACCCTGCAATACATGGCGAAATACGATACAATCATTAGTTCCATGCCTGTTAGATGCATGCCATTTACAATAGTCTTCTTCATCACGCGAGGATGGTTTATGACCATCTAAAAGTCTTATGAATTTCATGGCCAGTAAGTGATCAAAGATCTCCGAGGCCTTTGTGATAACAAAAGAAAATTTCTTAGCTATATCCATCATGTTCTTTTTTCTAGTTGGATTAATTGGCACTTCAACATCTTTTCTAATCAATGATTCACAAACAATAGGTCTATTGCCAATTACCTCAGCTAAATCAATATCAACATTGGAATCTCGAAAGTAGGTCCCGTAGGTGGAAGATGACCTTTGTGTTTCTTCTTTTAGTAATCTTTCATATCGAGCCGCACGAGCTGATAATTCAAACAAGTCATCAAAATCCATACCTTCAAATTTCTTTCTTAACTCTAGGCCTAGACCATGTTGAGCCAATTTTACAAACTCTGGCTCAGGTAAGAAAACGGTACACCTATTCCTAGCTTTCTTAAATCTGCTAAGTTTGGCAGATTCGCCAGATAATTGCCTGAGTAATGAAATGTCTGCCATTGTAACCTGGGGCTCCTGTCTATAGAATTGATTGTGAAATTTCTCTTCCATTTGCCGCCAATTCAGTACTGAGTTGGGCGGCAAACTAATGTACCATGTAAATGCAACTCCAGTTAAAGAATTGCCAAATAGCCTTAACCTTAAGTTCTCGTTAACTGAGGCCTCACCACACTGAATAGTAAAGCGGCCTATGTGCTCAACAGTAGATTGGCCACCTTCTCCAGTAAATGAAGTAAAATCAGGTACTTTATAACCCCTAGGAAACTCATTATTCCTATCAATCCATTCCGGGTAAGGTTTTCGATACATAGGCCTAGTCAGTCGCCTATATGTTGTTTGTCCTACACATTCCTGGACTAAGGCCATTAATTCATTCCGATCAACCAGCATATGACCGGGATTATCACCTAAAGGTCGGGCTTCAGTTTGCTGATCTTGAGATAAGATCAGAGATATATATGATTTACTTGACGGCCTCCCATTTTGCCCCCCGGGCATATAGAATACCAGTCTTGAGAATTAGGTCTGAACCTTTCATCATCTTCATATGGCAAGCCATTAACATTGCCTTGTGTAAAACAAGTTTTGAAGGCCTGCCACCCGAGTGTTTGGGTTCCCATTAGCTGTTTACCAAAAGATTTGGTCATTGGGTTGGACCTAGAAGCTCCTACAGTTAATTTCCGACCATTATCTCCATTCCTAAAGGGTGGTGGAACGTATGGTCGCTCATCTTCAAGGACGTGGGCTGAATGACTAATTTGGCTCAAATGTTTCATGTCACTTTTGTTATTATTGATATTCTGACCTGCGGATTCATTTTCCACGGTCTGGTCTTTGTTTAAAGACTGATCTCTAGATTTTTCAGTTGACTGGATAGACTTTACTAAACCTGGATTTTCAAGACCATAACTAGACTGTGAATTGGCAAGTTTTGACTGAATTTCTTCTTGTCTTTGAGAACTTGCCTCAAGTGATTGTGCAATCTTCTCACAAGTTTCTAGTAAGGTTTGATGATCGTCTGACATTTTTTATATTTTGCCAATTAATGTTTCTTGAAGAACGACTTGTCGCTCTTCCATTTTGACCATGAGGTTTCGTATAGCCTGTACCATGTAAGTTGGTAACTCTCGTATGACCTTTGCAAGGTCGGCTGTAGCATTATCATCTCCTTGGGATCGCTCAGTGTGAGATTCTCCAGTGTGGGTTGGATTAGCTTCTTTTCTCATTGACCTAGTGACTCTCTGTGACATTCAACTATGGTCAGTATATGTCCCATCGGGCGTGCCAAAATGGTGTTCGGCTAAAAATCTCTTCTCATGTGGAGTAGGTGTGCGGGCGTGCCAGGACTAATTAAAGTCCGGAGATCGTTTGAACACGACCCCAAGCACCTGTCTAGGCAGCAGAAACTTAAGATCCGGGATCTCAAGGCCTAGAAGGTCATTATTTTTCTGATCAGACGATTAAATGGAAGTCAGGGGTTCTACTTCCTATGGGTTCTTTAAGTAAATGATTTATACAATAAATCGCAATTAATGAATAAAAGCAAAGACATGGGAATGAAATCAAATTGAAATGAACTTAGACTTAATTGATGAAATTAAAATACTTACAAATGATAAGCTTACCAATTCCATGTAGGTCATGATAGATGCTTGAACGAAAATGATGTTGGATGTATAGATAAATACAAAACTGAACTAAGTTAAATACAATGCTGGACGAAATTAAAAGCTTGAACAAAGTTGATTGAAAGAAGGAAAATTGCAAAGCTTGATGCTTGTAGTTGATTGTTGAAGTTGTTGGGGTTTTAAACGTTGCATTTCATATTCATTTTATAGCTCCACGGCTGAATAGCTACTCATCCATGATTGCTAACCGTTATGTGTTGCTATATTCCTTGATCATGGCTTCTCCATGATCTTCATTGCTTTGATCCATCTTGATCGTGGCTGTTGATGTTATGCTAATGGCTGAGAACGTGGCATTGAGGCTCTCCTCCCGAACGTAGTCTTCTATCATGGCTGGGGCTCCTCTAAACATGGATAACTCCTCTGTTTTAGTAGAACATGGCTTCTCCCATATAACTTCCTCTTCAGCTATAGCTTGCCACGTGTCCTTTTTAAATTATCTATTAATCCCTTGATTTAATTTGAACTTTTATCCACTCTAGACTTGCCATGTATGCAATTCTCATTTTTTCTAGTTTTCATCTTCATATTAAACATTGATTAGCCACGTGTCTGATTTAACTTGATCTTTTTTTAGCTAGCTATTACACATAAACCAACTCTCCTATTTTTAAGTTAGCTGAAATTCCCACATTGATTCCACATGACCAATCCTCATTGGCCGGTAAAATTTACTGTGAACAACCGTAACTTTGCATCTTGAATTCTTGCATTTGAATAAAATTGCAAGTAAAATTCTCACTTTTGAATATAAAAAAAAAACAAAGAAATGATTTAATAACTCATTTACTTTTAAACGTAAACTTGTATCACTATTCTTAAAATGGCTTGTTTGATGCATTCGAAGTTTAATTGGCGAATCAGAGGAAATATACACTTACAAATTAAGAATTATTTCTCTCCATGAAACATCTTAAAGAGAGCGATCTAGTCCGCGTCTCGACCTTGCCAATTTTTCACTTTTTACAGCAGTTCATAATAATATATGAGGTAATATCTATCTATTATATATTATAGAGCTAATATTTGTGATTGAGTTCCAACAATTTTAAGACGTTTCGACTATTCGAATTCTTTATCAAAAAATTTGATATTTATTTATAATTTGGGATATATTTAAATTTGAACTTGTGATGTGTTCTAAATGGAATATATACTTAATTACAAATTTAGATAAATGCATATATGCATTCCCATGTGAGTCTAGCTATTTATTTCTTAAAACTTTTACCACAAATGTTATATATTGAGCAAGGAAGAGCGAGGAAAAAATTTCATCCAAGTCTCACGCATGTTGCTTTGATGCGTGTGATGTGAATTTATATATATATAAATATATAAGATTTGTAATGATATGTGATGTTTTGGAAAAGTTGATTTGATCGATCATTAGATAAAGCACACTAATTAAACATTGTTTCTGCTTCTGGACACCAATATTACATTCCAATTATAGATTACTATTTAAAATCATTTCTTTTAGATTTGCAAAGAATGATGCTGCAAATATAATTTCAAATTGGTTATGAGTAAATTCATGATGATAGGAGCTATCCTACTTATTTGAATTTGATCGGTTGACACAAAGGATGCTTTGCGTAGGAAAATTTTAACTTATGATCAATTTGAGTACTGCATGAGCACATTTATATATTATATAAAGACAAGAATATGTAAATAATTGATGTGATCTCAAGCTATATTGGTACTTTGTAAGTTATTATTCTTTATTTGATACCTTGTTCCTCATATATAGAAGATGGAAGCTGCACACAACACCTTACTTTGCCCAATAAAATTCATAAAAAAATAAACTGAAGAATAATATAAAGACTCATAGGAAGAGAAGAGATGATGGATAAGTGCATATGAGTGTGTGTGTTTTGATGTCTTAGAAATATCATCTATTTATAGGTGTGGAAATTTTGTAACCTATGATGAAAGAATTAAAATTCTATCATAATATCATAATACCCATGAGAAGTTATGAAAGTTACACAAAATTAAATAGAATTTTGACCATCAAAATTGTAGCCCCACAGGAAATAAATTGGACCATCACAATGAAATCCATAATAAAATTTATTTTATTTCATTTTATTTTATATATATATATATATTTTTTAAAATATCCAACATTTACCTCTTGCCCAAGTAGCTAAGTCATGGGCGGATTTGATCCCTACTCTACTAACCTTGACCAACTTACATAATTTAAAACTTCAGGAATGCTTAGGTGAGGATCTAATGCAAGTTGTATCATGTCATCTCAATTACAATATATCATTTGCACAGTGTGTATATTTTGAAAAATCGACTTTCGGATTTGATATCCCTCTAATGTATGTCATGTTTGCCAAAAAATATAGTGATCCAATATTTTGTTTTTGAAAAATATCAGTGTGTAAAACTGTGATTTTTTTGTTTTTCAAAACATCACCAATTTTTCACTGTCTGTTTTTTTTAAAATAGACTGTTGGATCACTGTGATTTTTAGCAGACATGACATACATAAGAGGAATATTAAATCAAACAGTCAATTTTTCAAAATAAACTGTGAAAATTATTATAATTGAGACGACATGATGCAATCTTGCATATGGTCAACCTGAACTTAGCATTTTTGTTTAAAAACCTCGGCTAAAAACAGAATGTCAAACACTACACTAGCAATTGTGAAGTCACCGTCCTGAGGATTTCTCAAACCACGAAGCAAAATGCTCGAGTCCACCAAGACCGTGACCACAGGAAGCAAAGAATTTGGTTAGTTGATCATACAGAGGCAGAGAGATCCTTTACATTTCTGAGACATGCATGAAAGCCATCATTTGTTGGCCCACTTTAGCATTCAATGACAATAAATTTCTCCACATCAATGGGCACAAAAAAATTTATCAAGGTGATTTTATTTTGGAAAATGCTATGCAATCACTACAAGTATCGATCGCTACAAGAAAGAAAGATCGTGAATTTCCAAAAATATCTATGAGTGATTTTCCAAAATTATTCTTCTTCTAGCGATACTTGTAGTGATTCGTTGTAGCGATGCATGCATTGCTCTTTTATTTTTCACTAGTGATGTTATCCCTTCATGGAATAGAATATAATCTGAATAGCACAACGAAGATAAAATATTTAAGTTTATTTCAAAATTGTATGTTTCCAAAAATTTCAAAAATTTTAGAAAACATTTTCAAAAATAAAAAATGGTAAAAAAATTATTAAATGGGTGTTATAAATTTTTTTTGTCTTTGTTTTTTTAGGGGAAAAAAAAAAAGCAACAGCAAAATGAAATACGACCTTCAATGCTTTGGTGATATATTTTAATAATCTTAATATCTAATGTGTTGTATGTGTGTTTAAAACAGAAGAACTGGTCAAATGCTTTTATAGTGTTTATTAATTAGTAATTTGGTTTGGTTCCTTGTATTTCATTTATTTTATTTTATTTGAACTGTATGTATTATATAATTTAAAATTCATTTAGGCAGTAAACAACATTGGAGTACAATGGAAATTAGTTGTGCACTATAGTTAATGGGCCAGGAACCCAACATGAAAGATCTTTACCTGGCCCGGTAAACATAATTGGAGAAGTGAGAGAAAGGGGATTCATTTTCTTATGGGTGTGGTTATTGCAACACCAAACTCTTATTTCTACATCCCAAACTTTTGAATGTCTAAAATAGCCATGAGCAATTTGACTAATAGTAATTTTTAAAAAGTCGAGTAAATCCGTTGGGAGTTTCTTTCTACACCCCAAATATAAAAAAAAAAAAAAAAAACCTATTTTTTAAACCCCACTTCTCATGCTTCTCACTTTCTTCTTTCTCCTACCCATCTTCTATCTTTCCTTTAACCCATTCTCATACCCCAATTTATCAAATCTCATATATATTAATACCATTGTGGTATTTATCTAAATATTTGGGTGTTTATCATTGTAGAATGGAGCTCAAAGAAGATCTGAGTTATGGGAAGTGCATTTTTTAACATTCTTTGTATTATTATTATTATTTTTTGCCAAAATCACGCCTCGTTTGGTTGTTCACAGTGCTAAATATTTTCAAAATTTTCGGTGAAATCCAACCAAATGTAATGAAATGTTCGGTGGTTACCCACCAAACATAGGCCCTCTGTTTGGTGGATACTTGCCGAACAAAATGAATTTGTTCCTTCACTTTCTACCAAACAACATTAAAAAAAAAAAAGGTATAATTCTTCACGTTTTATATAAAATTTTTTCAACTGTTCAGTTGAAAGGAGATGAACAAATTCATATTATTCTGTGGTGCTAAACATTTTCAAATTGTTCGGTGAAATCCAATTGAACGTAATGAAAATATTCGGTGGTTACCCACCAAACATAGGCCTTCTGTTTGGTAGATACTCGCCGAACAAAATGAATTTATTCATCCACTTTCAACTGAACATTGTTAAAAAAAAAAAAATTAGGCACAATTCTTCATGTTTCATATAATTTTTTTTCAACAATTCAGTTGAAAGAAGATGAACAAATTTATATTGTTCGGTTTCTAATTTTTTTTAATACTGTTCGGTTAAAAGTGGACGAACAAATTTATTTTGTTCGACGGGTATCCACCAAACAGAGGGCCTATGATTGGTGGGTAACCACCGAACATTTTTATTACATTCAGTTAGATTTCACCGAACATTTTGAAAATGTTTAGCATTGTGAACGACCGAATGAGACGCGATTTTGGGAAGAAAAAAAATGCAAAGAAACTTAAAGAACACACTTCTCACAACTAAAATCTTTTTGGAGCTCCATTCTTTGCTTCTTTTACCCACCATAATGATAAAACATAAACGAGAGAGAGAAAGAGGGAGACTCACCATTCGTTGGAGAAGAAACTGTTGGAGAAGAATATATATACACCGGTGGAGACGCCGCCGGAGTGAAATCTCGATGAGAAATGGACGGGGTCCGGTGCCCTAGTTCATCATCTTCTCTTTCTCTATTGTGTTTGAGAGATTGGGTATTAGGGTATGGAAATAAGTTCTAGCTATTGCAAATAAATTGGGATTGGGGGTATTTTAGAAAATTAATGAGATTTAGTTGATAAATATTGGGGTGTAGAAAACAATTGGAATATGGAAAGAGGAGATTGGGGTTGCAATAACCACACCCTATTTCTTATTGGTACATAGACATATAATCTTATTAGAGGATTTGGATTTAGATTTTTAGTCAATGTGGATTTGAGAAACCGACCAGTGGAATAGATATACTTTTTTATAAATACCATGCATACCAATAATCGCAGTGATCCGACGGTCGATTTCTAAAATACAGGTAGTGTAAAATTGTAACAATATCTAATATCGAAAACTATTTTAGTTTTTCACAGCCTGTATTTTAGAAACTAATCGACCATCAGATCACTATGATTTTTGACATACACAGCATAATTTTTAACATAAACAACATACATAAGAAGAATATTGAATTCAACAATCGACTTTTCAAAATACTCATCTTATATTGACTAAAAACTAAAGTTCTCATACAAACTTAATTATATGTGTGTGGACTGGAAGGGAAAATTGGGTCTAAATTCAAGGCAGAGTTGGATGGTAAATTGGTAAAGGGACCTCTCATAACAGAACCAAACCAGTCAGTTCCATCTTTACCATATCCGGTTCCTTTTTAGTTACGATGGAGGGAAGTCGACCCCATTCACAAGGGCATGGTTTGAAAATATTTAATTATAGACTCATTCTATATGCTTATGTGCTGTGGTAGAGGGGTTGTTAAAAATATTATGACTTTAGATACATGCATGAAGTATCCAAATACTTTTGATTATGGTGTAATGGAGCGCCTTGTCCCCCGGCCTGCATTCAAAATGCCAAACCACGTATTAATGCTAGATTTACCATTTTTGTAATCAAGAAAACAATGATGTAAAACGTGTGAGGACATATAAACACAACAATCATCTGTTAT
>JAESVK010061562.1:9708-20036 GCA_017140935.1 Hamamelis virginiana
TTTGATTTAATCAACAGTTAATTTCATAGTTTTCATAAACAACCAACTCTTCAAATCAAGAAATCGTTTGGTAACTAAAATCGGATTCATAATAACTTCTCGTAACTCAGCCATTAGTCCCTGTGTTCGACACCCGTGCACTGATTACTTTTCTAACGAATTGAGGTTTTAAGCACGAGTATTTTAGAAATTTAAATCTTGATCACGAACAAGGAAATAACCTCCCTTGTTTGGACCGATCAGTTTGTAGCCGGTATATAGGACTTAGTTACTTTAGCTGTATCTATTAATGCATCAGGCAATTGGCTGGCAATCTTCTGAAGATGAGTGATTCTCTGAACTTCATTTTCACATTGAGCAGTGTGCGATTCGAGATGAGACATGGATGGTGCATTCCAAATAATTTCACATCGTTCATCTTTTGGTAGCTTATCTCCCCCTAACGACGGGAAATTGACCTCATCAAAATGGCAATCCGCAAATCTTGCTCTGCTTTGAAAATATCACTTGTCAAAGGTTCAAGATACCTGATGATTGATGGTGAATCAAAACCAATGTATATTCCCAATCGACGTTGAGAGCCCATTTTTTTTGCGTTGTGGAGGTGCAATTGGAACTTGTACTGTGCATCCAAATACTCGTAAATGGGAAAGATCTAGAATTTGACCAAGAGTAACAGTTGAAATGGTGACTGTTGGTGATTAGCAGTCGGTCGAATTGAATGCGAACCAATGCTGCAGCATGTAAAATGGCATGTCCCCGAGCAGAAATAGGTAACTTTGTCCTCATAAGTAAAGGTCGAGCAATCAGTTGGAGTCGTTTGATAAAGGTTTCTACTAAACCATTCTGTGTATGTACATGAGCAATTGGATGTTCCTCCTCAATCCCAACTGACATGCAATAATCATCAAAGGCTTTAGATGTAAATTCACCAGCATTATCGAGGCGGATCTTCTTGATTGGATAATCTGGAAAATGTGCTTGTAACCGAATAATATGAGCAAGGAGCCTGACAAATGCAACATTGCGAGTAGATAACAAGCAAACATGTGAACATCTGGATGAGGCATCTATTAGCACCATGAAATAGCTAAATGGTCCACATGATGGATGAATTGGTCCACATATATCCCCTTGGATTCGTTCCAAAAATGTTGGGGATTCAACAAGGACTTTTGTCTAATAATCAATTTTCCTTGTGAACAAGCAGTACATGGATAATCACTAAACAAAAGAATCTTCTTGTTCTTTAATGGATGTACATGTGAATTTTCAATAATTTGCCTCATCATTGTTGACCCTGAGTGCCCAAGTCTATCATGCCAAAGCATAAAAATGTTTGGGTTAGAAAGCTTCTGGCTCTCACCATATGTAATTCAATTGTTGTTATAGTTGTATAATACAATCCTGAAGAAAAAGCAAGCAATTTTTCCGCTACAAGCTTCTGGCTTGAATCAATATGAGTAATACATAAATATTCTTTATTATTTTCGCATGTGGTCTCAATATGATATCCATTACGATGTATATCTTTAAAACTTAGCAGATTTCTTCTAGATCTGACTGAATATAAGGCATCGTTAATATGGAATATCGTGCCACATGGTAACATAACAGTGGCTCTTCCGGAACCATCAATCAAGTCTGCAGGACCTAATATTGTATTTACATTAGCTTCAACTAATGTCATGTGGGAAAAATATTTTTGATCCCGAATGATTGTATGAGTAGTAGCACTATCTGCTAGACATATCTCTCCACCATTTATCTTGGAACCGAGTGATCCAATACTAAGATCCATACCTTTTAAAAAAAATATTAAATAAATTCAATATAAAACATGAAGAAATAAAATGCATTTTTTTTTAACTTCATTCAATTAAGAAAGGAAAAATAATACACACACTAATAATAACTTTTAAATAAATAAATAAATAAAAACACACTTAAAAAAAATACATATAACATCCCAAACAATAAAAATGTTAATCGATGTGGACATTTCCATCACCAATTAAGTGATCAATTTTGCCATTTGGATCTTCAAAAAAATCTGAAACGTCGAGATGAGTAATATCTACCGGATCTTCACCATCAATCAAATTTGTTTCTATTTTCTCTTTTATTTTCTCCTTGAGTGAGGTTTGGTAAAGTTTAACCAAATGGTCGGCCGTATAACATGTATGCGACCAATGTCCCTTCATACCACACTTATAACATCTATAATTCGCAGGAGGCTGATTTTTTTTCTTTGTCTTGTCTTGCCTTGCTACATTGTTAGACCACTTCTGGTGGTTTTGTGTGGTATTGTTATGACCTCATCGTGGTCGATAATTATTTTGACAACGGCCTCGTCCACGTCCATGGCCACGACCATGACCACTAGATGATACCACATTCACTTCATGGATAGATGCAGAGCCAGTCGAACGTGATTGGTGATTTTTCATTAATAACTCATTATTTTGTTCAGCCACAAGAAGACATGAAATCAATTTAGAATATTTTGCAAACCTACGCTCTCAATATTGCTGCTGCAGGAGCACATTCGAGGCGTGGAATGTGGAGTATGTTTTTTCCAACATATCTTCTTCAGTGATTTTCTCTTCACATAATTGCAATTTAGAGCTGATTTTGAAAAGTGCAGAATTATATTCTGCAACTGTTTTGAAATCCTATAACCTTAAGTGCATCCAATCATAACGGGCTCTAGGAAGAATCACTGTCTTTTGGTGGTCATATCTTTCCTTTAAATTTTTCCAAATGACAAGGGGATCCTTTACTGTAAAATATTCATTTTTCAAGCCCTCATCAAGGTGATGGCGAAGAAAAATCATTGCCTTGGCGCAATCCTGCTGGGATGCCTGATTTTTCTCTTGAATTGTATTGCTAAGATTCATAGCAGTAAGATGGATTTCAGCATCAAGAATCCAAGATAAATAATTTTTCCCGGAAATATCAAGAGCAACAAACTCAAGCTTCATTCTTGAATTTCTAATATATGATAAAGACAATAATATGAGTAACATTAGAATTTTAAAAAAAAAAAACATATAAAAATTATGGTAGAGATAGCCTTAGAGTCACATATAGATTATAATTAACATTGAAGCATAATTGACAGTGTCAGAATAATACGATTTTTTTTTTAATTAATTAGATGTCAAACTTCATCATATGACTCCTATTACCAAAACTAATAACAATAATAACAACATATATATACAATAATATATAATCATATTATTAGCATCAAATAAAAAAATGGGAAATCATGACTTACATTTTTGGTGAGTTAAAAATTTATAAAAACTTCATTTTTTTTTTTATTATAAGTCTCTCTTGCTTCGGGAAGAGAAGAATCTCATGAACAATAAAACTTCTAATTTTTATTTTTAATTAATCACTCTCTTGCTTCAAGAAGAGAGGATTTTTCATGACTAGTATAAAAATTAAAAGACTATAATTATTCTTGAAAAAAAAAAATACCATAGTAAAAAAATATACCCATCAAACGTAAGATAACTTAAAACAACTTGGTTAGAACCTCGTGCTGATAATGTATTGTGAAAGTAAGAAAAAATAGAATATAAGAGATAGAAGAAGAAAATAGTGTCTTGCATATGTATTATTCAAGGGGCCTAAGTCCTCCTTTTATAGGCTTACAAGATTGAATGTGGAGAGAAAAATGGGCATAGGTTACAAGCCTTAAAGTTAGAGGGGGTTACAAACCTTAAAGCTAGAGAGAGTGTTACAAGCCTTAAAGCTATAGAGGATTACATAGGTAGAAGATGGGTGGTCATCTACCATATTTACAACACAAACCAAGATATGGCATTTTCCTTCTTAAATTCTACTTAATTTGACTCATTTGCAGCTCAACTATTGCCACCGATTGGAGGCTAATCTATAACGAGTGGTGAGACACAACGTGGCTATTGGCTAATATAGTAATATCCATCCATTGGGCTAGCTCCCAGAATAGTGGAAGACAAACAGCAGAAAGACAAATGGTGACGTGGAAGCCATCGATCCGACCATGATCAACCCAAGCAACCATCCGCGAATTCACTCAATCTTCTTTTAAAAAGAGATAATTATATAATTAATAATACATATAAAAAATGAATTAATTTCACTATCTCCGCTGCTCCATTGCTAGATGAAAGGATCATTTAATGTTGTTTATATTGAAGATGATGGTGACCTCATGAACATTTGATTTTCAGATATACAGACTGATAAAAACTAGAGTGAGAGAGAGTCTAGACCAGAGAGAGAGAGAGAGAGAGAGAGAGAGAGAAGGAGAGACAGAAAGTAAGAAGGAAGCAATGGAGGTGGGGTTCTTAGGATTGGGTACCATGGGTAAGGCCATGTCAATGAATCTGCTCCCCAATGGCTTCAAGGTCACTGTTTGGAACAGGACCCTCTCTAAGCTACTGTATCCTCCTCTTAACATAATAACGTAACTCTGCTTCACTACAATTTGAGGGGTTTTTGTTTCTGGGTTTTGTGATGCCATGATGTGATGCTGCTTACTTATCATCCTCTCGTATAGCTGATGTTGCCTTGTTTTTGTAATTTGATTTGGATGCCAAATATGCTGTCGGTTGCTTGATTTTATGATTCTGGGTTGCTTATGTCTATTGAATATTCTAAGGAAAGAGTGTATTTTTGGATCCTTGATTGTGATTTAGTGAATAAAAATAAAAGGAACTGTGGGATTATGAGTAGGAGCCCCATTTGTTTATCACTCTGTGTAGAAGGGAAGAATCAACGATTTTTTTTGCTAATATTATAAGGTAGTAAGTATTGTTCTAGGCCTTTTAGATTTACATATTCTAAGTCAAAAATCATTAGCTCGAGATAGTCATACTGGAGAAGATATTCTTCTCTACCTAAATTGTTCAACTTGGTGTCATGTTGTTTCAAGATAAAACAACAAGAACATATCTATTAAGATATTTCTCAGCTGAAAAAATCAATATATTGGTGTATATATATAGGTCAATGTCTTGCATTTCCATGAGATATTGAGTTTTTTTCTTTCTACAGAGTGATAAACAAATGGACCAATGGTTGTCAGATCTCATTTGACTAGGAAATGGACTAATGGATGGTTTTCTGTGAGAGGCTAGCATGTGGCCAGATTTGGTCTCGTGTCATTAAATGATTTGACAACTATGTGGATGGCTGCTACGACACAATTTGGCAATTTGAGGATCTAGTTATAAATTACTAGTGGGTGCCACAAGGAGGTTTTCACACACGTCCATATTTGGACACGTATCACACACCACACTCCTAAAACACAACACTTCTCTCTTCGCCCTCCTTTTTCTTTTTCTTTTTCTTCTTTCTTTTCTAATGCTATCTTTTTTGTGAACAATTCAACTAAGATTTTAAAAAATGATACAAAAGGATGTGTAATTTGAATGATGAATGTGAAACATGATATAATATAATTATATTTATAGGACTGTATTTTGTTGTGTTAGGGTGTCCATGTCATGTCGTAATTATGTCATTTGTCAGTACTACTTAGGCTATCCTCAATGGGAGGGATCTCAGACATTGGAAACAAGTATTATTTTGACTAGAGATACCTTAACCATTAGGATATATGCAATGGGAGCAATGCTTGACCATTGGCAATGTCATTACTGAAAGAATATGCGGTGATCATGGATACGCAGCGGAAGACGAAACATAAAACTTTTTATTGAATCAAATTCATCCATCACAATCCAACAAGGAACAGACAAGCATAGGACCATGAATATTAAACAAGAATACATATTTAACAAATTAAATACATACTTGATTTGCCTTTGATGTTCTTCGTTTCAAGCTTCAATGAAGATGAAGCCTCCAAGGTATCCACACGGGCACAAGACCTCAAGAATCTCTTGTAACTAATCAACACTTGAAGAGAAGCAAGCTTGGAGAGGATGAGGGATTTCGGCTATGGAGGGAGAGCACTCTAGGGAATTCGGCCTTAGGGTTTTCTCACCAAGGATAGCCTCCACAAAAGTGATGAATGCTTGCTTAGTGCTAGCTTGACCTCTCACCCCATATTTATAGAAAATATTCCTCTTATTTATGATTTGACCCCTCACTTATTAACAATTAATAACAGGGACCAAATTAATAATAATTAGGAATATTCCTCTCTCACTAATTCGAAAGACTCACTTACGCCTTTATGTATTTATCCTCAATAACCCATTGTATTTGATTTTCATCTGATTAGTTGATAGCATTTTCCATGACCTATGGTGTTACCAATAAACATATGCTCACATGGGATAATGGACTGTATTGACAATGAAGGCAACCTCTGCTGATGGTGCCATTTGGTCCGTTTGTACTGGTGCCAGTACGTTGCTTCCTTTCGAGTTGCACCTATATGCGTGAAATTGACTTATGTAGAATGCGAGTCTGGATCCTCTGCTTGGGCTTGGATATATATGCTTGGATGATGTGTTATCATCTGGATGGTCTGCTTTTCACTTGGATGATGTGCAGATGATCCAGATCATGACACACCACCCAAGCACCAAGCAAAGGATCCTCTTTTGTAGAATGCATAGATTAGTTTCCATCCTACTTCCAAAAGCATGCACATATTTGTTAATGTCCACGTGATTCCCTAGGGTTTTTGTTACAATTAGTTTTTTTTTTTTTTTGAAATTATTTACCATAATAGGTGCGTTTGCAAAAATATTTGAGATACGAGGTGAAACATTAATATCGGTTTCAACTTCATATTTTTTTCCACATTTTTTTCTTATTCTTAAATACCACAATTGTTAAATATATAGATATATGTGTGAACCAGCTTCTTGTTCGCTTGTCCACATCATTACTGGGCATGATTAGGGATTTTTGAAAACAAAAGAGTCGCCACCTTATTTTTAAGGAATGAGGAAACCATAAAAATATTTTATTTTAAATAAAACAAAAACAAACTCCATTTCAATAAAAAGACAGTATTCGAACCAAAGATGGATCCGGGGGCTAGGTTACGACGTGGGAAGGTTCCAAGCTTTCACTTGTAGGCACCCACCTCGCCCTAATTAAAGGACTTCTAATTTATTTGGGCTATTTAAAATCTTAACGCAAACAATCTTAAATAATCTAATCAACCAACAAAATAATGATATAAATGCAATACTATATAATAATAATAATAATAATAATAAATATATATATACAAACAAACCCTACAAACCAAGGACACCTCATTGGCATCCTAAGGCGGACTTGAGCCCTATTAGCGCCTACGTAACTTACTAGTGTTACCTAGCAAGTATCAAAGTCCACGTAGTTCGACTACCCTAGGATTCTCCTATTGTAATGAACCACATCATCTACAAATATTCAACTTCATCCATGACTCTATCTTCAAGAGTATTCATCCAATTAAAATTGTTTTTGCAAAACAATTCAATAATTAAAAGATTTCCAATCTACTAAAAACTTTGAAAGATAAAACTTATCTTTTAGAAGCAAACCTCAATTTAAACTTCTTTTTTCAAATCAATCATTATCCATGAAATTTCATTCCAAAATCATTTCTTTTTCAAAGAAATCATTTTCAACACAAATTGGGAAATCATTTCATAAATCAATTATTTTCAAATAAAAGAAAATCACTTTAATATCCCTCTCGAGGATATACTCTTAAACTCATTAAATCACTTGAATTTGAGTGCGACTCTTACAACAAAGGAAAGTCCTAGGGAAGGTCAAGTGACCTTTCTAACCCTAGGGTCTCTAACTAACCCTAAAGTT
The DNA here is from genome assembly GCA_017140935.1 of Hamamelis virginiana. Taxonomy (NCBI): domain Eukaryota; kingdom Viridiplantae; phylum Streptophyta; class Magnoliopsida; order Saxifragales; family Hamamelidaceae; genus Hamamelis; species Hamamelis virginiana. Next base: position 17,506 of record JAESVK010061562.1, read on the forward strand.
AATCTAAAGTCCTAAAACACTAATGCAATGCATGCTGAAATTTAAACACAATAAATAAATATGCATGAAATTGATTCTAACATTGCATGAAAATGCTCCTAAATGCACACTAATTCCACTATGTGAACCTAGGCATATTTCTAAAATGGATTTGATCCTAAAATGGATTTTTAGAATAATTTAAAGGCATAAACAAATCTGGACATATTTGAATGCAAATTTTAAACCATTCTAAAAACCCTAAAAAAATAATAAAAAATCATGAAAATGGCCTAGCATGCATCCTACATGAATATACTATAAGAATACTATAAGAATCATGCAAAAATATGGCTTAAAAATGCTAATCAAGCCACTTTAAAGCATATATTCAAATCTGGACAGATTTGAGTACATGTTTAAAATAGCCTAAAAATCATTATTAATCCATGACAAATAACAAACAAATATCCTAGCATACAACCTAACATGCTCGACTAAATTACTATGCAAAAAACATATCAAAAACTAAACAAAAACATGCTTTAAACAATTATTCTAAACACAAGGGAAGGATCTTACCTTTGCACGCTCCCTCGTACACATTTTATATATTCAAATCATCAAATCCATATCAAGTGCTTAAATAATCATAAAAGCATGGAAAATAATGACTCAAGACTCATCACATGTCAAAAATAATGCATCAATATACTTACATAATCATTAATATCACATGATTATCAAATGGACATCACAAGATTTCAATAATCTGCAAATATGTTGATACTTACTCTAAACATGCTCACACACATAAAATAATAACAAAGGACCCGTCCTAAACATACTTACCCACATAGAATCATATTAAAACTCATCCTAAACATGCTTACTCACAAAAAACCATAACAAAACTCATCCTAAACATGCTTACACACATGAAATCATGATAAATCGCATCCTAAACAAGCTAATATTACTCTATCATGCATGAACTAACAAGCAAAAACTATTCATATTATACACAATAAACACATGAGAATGGAAGTCAGTTCATCTCACACAAAGATGAACCAAACTTCCACCATGGTATCAAAAAGATGATTTACATGAAGAATAACAAAAGGACAAAGTGAGGATTGAATGCTTGCCTTTCATCTTCCTCCTTGGCTACCTTCTTTCAAGCCTCCAAGACCTTGAGTTCCTACTCTCTCTCCCTTCTTGACTCTGGTTCTCTCTCAAAATGGTGAACTAAACACGAAAATCCAAAAACCCTAGCCTCTCTCTAACTTCTTGAACCTCTTTCTTCTAACTCTATCAAAGTGTATTTATAGAGTTAGGGTTAAAAACCTTGAATGGTTGTGATTAATTCATCTAAAACTCATCCTAGGGTTTAGAATGGTTCATTCTAGGGTTTTGAAGCTGAAACCCCTTTGAATTCGTTCAAGAAAATCAAGCTAAGTCGGGCAAAATAGGTGGGATTGCTTCAAACTTTCCAAATTCAAAAAATGGGGTCGGACATCCTGATGGCCATCCAAGTGCAACCTTCCCCAACTTGTCCCATTTTCAAGGGATTTTCATATTTTGACCATATCTTGCTCAATTTTAATCCAAATTCGATGATCCAGGTATCAAAACGACCATGCTTTGATCCTCTAAATTTTTAGAAGGGTCTTGGGTCAAAAATGCTTGACCATGGTCAAGGGTTTTAGTAAAAAGCTAGCCGATTGACCCGGTTGTGCCAAATTTGGTCATACGACCATTCTTTGTTTTGTAAAATTGATCAATTGAGCTTAGACCACTTCTAAAAACATGGTTTTATTATGAAATTGATACTCAAAAAACACATTTTGAAGATCTTTGATTTTAATGAAAATGACCAATTCACGGTTAATTTGGATGAAACCTCAATTCGACTCATTCCTGCTCGTAGGATCGATTTTTGGCGAAATTAACCATTCAAAAGTTCAATTGACATTCCAAATACACTCCACTCATCCATATAAACTCCATGAAATAATCCGTTTCGAATTCGGAGGTCATTCTGAAATTATACAAGAAAAAGGACGAAAATGCCCCTCAAGTCGCAAAAACCCTAATTACCTATCGAGCTCTCGTCAGAATAACATGAAAATTTATAGGGATATCCTAAGACACCACAAAAGTCAAATGCAATGCAAATGGATTGATTCCAATTCAAATTCACACATGAAATAATGAATTATCTCTCCTCACCGAAAATGATAATTTGGGTAATTTGGCCTTTACAAGCTTAATTCTCCACCAAAAGATCAACTCTTAAAGTTAATCATTTGCATAAACATATGATAAAACAATTGGTAAAAATAGGGTATTTGCATAAACATATGAATCATTTGTTGTTCTCCTTTTGTGTTACCCCTCATTCTCATTCTGTGTATATGTTGACTGATGTTTGTATTCTTTTGCAGATTATGGCGATAGCCGGAGGTATTGGGAGCAATGATCCCACTGGGCAATCTACTTTTAAGCGAGGTAGGCCCTCTCCTGTAGAGAAGGACAAGGCTGTAGCT
>JAESVK010061562.1:20436-35802 GCA_017140935.1 Hamamelis virginiana
AATGTGAAGAGTCTGATAATCTGATTCCATTCAATTTGGATTGTTTCGAGAACCATCCTTCCCTTGTTCTTCAATTGTGTAGCAAGAAAGCAAGAACTTAATTAAACGAAAGGTAAATTTTGTTTATCGTATTTCTGCATTGTATTGTTGTTGGCAACATATTGTTTTTTTAGAAAGATGTGTGTGAGTCGCGGGCGTGCCAATTACAAATGATCAGATAATTGTAGATTCTCCTTGCCTCGAAGCCTCAAGGACTTTTGCAGTGCTAAATATGAGACAAATAAGATTGGAATGTAATGAACTCAAGAAACAAATACGTACCGTGTATTGGTGTAACACCCCACACAGGGTAACCCCTATGCGGAAATGCCACAGTGACATAAAACACCAAGCGCTTATCTTTTGAGTAATTTCTTTTTAAAATTAACACAGTTTAAAACAGTTTTTCAAAATTACGCGTGCGGAAGTCGTTAAATAATTTTTCAACATCTCAAAAATTAAAGATAGCGCTGAGTACTAGTTTGTATCATGAGTACAGGGTCCCGTAATGTACCCGAATTCTAGAAACATCCATTTAGTTTACTGAGTTGGATAGAGTCTCATGTTGATAATGTGTCATCATCTTAAAGAAAACACATAGCAGAAAAATAAACAAACACCAGGATTTACGTGGTTCAGCAAAATTGCCTACGTCCACGGTGAGTCCTTTTTATTATTGAGAATCATATTACAATAATACAATATCTTCTTTTCTCAACACATTCAGAAATATTCACATCCTTCCACATTCTCATATCTGTCAACAAATTTTATCATCAGCCAAATATCACATAAATAAATTATCATATCTGTAATTCATTTATATATATTACAGAATATATTCATCACTTTTTCGATCACAATAATTAATTTTACACTACATGCATGCTTTATGCATATGACAGATATACGATGCAATGCTCATGCAGTCATACCTGCCATTTCCTCTGTTCTGCCTTTCCTGCAAAACATCAACCATTCACACTGATGGTAACCTTATTTTAGGATTCACCATTTCACCACAATAGATGGCTACCTCATTTTAAGGTACTCAACCATCTCAATCATTCTCAATCATCTCAATCATCTACCACAACAGCATCCCCGTCTTTTTAGGATGTATATCACCCAGTCCCCGCCTTTTTAGGACCTACCGCGACTGTCACTCATTGACAGGAGGATTTACGTACTGTTTTTAGCAAGGGTGATATATTAGTGCACTAACTGTTCCCAGGATCTTTTGTCCATCGGTGGTATCTCAACTCCTCATTTCCACAGTTACATAAATAATCACAAATGCATATGATTTTCTATGCAATATATCTCACATGTAACTGTGTCTCATGCCAGATGCAATTATTCTATGCAATACATATGGCATACACCTCATATCAACAATTCATGTATGGCAATTCATGCATACATTTCATAGTATATCAACTCAACATATATCTCATATCAACAGTTATATCAGTGATATACAAATAAATCATTCTGCTCACTCAACTTGAGCCACCACATGTAACTGTGCCACTGTAACACCCCGTACTTCTCCAAGTAACAATATTGTCCGCTTTGCCTGCACGAGTAACATGCGCGCCCATACACACATATTCACATGACAAGTGCACGGTTTTATTTTCTCAAAACACATTACTACTATGAGATGTATGGAATTTACTGATAAGCCCAGTCACTTTCTCATAACATCATCACCATATGCCATTATGCCAATTTTATGTGCAATAATTATGGCAATTATCACATGCATATATTTTATGCATAACAATTGACATGCTTCACATCATATATTATGTTATTCATAATAATATAACAGCATGTTATAAACTTTATAAATATTGCATGCATATATCTACAGTTCATAAATACCAATATGATTTCCATAACTTGTATTTCCAAGATCTTTCACTAATCATCATGATTTTTATAAAAATCAATTATTCATGATTTTTAACTATTTTCCAAAGACTCACAGTTTGGAAGATAGTTAATTTTCTATCCACATGTATTTTTCTATAAAATAATCCATTCTAGGATACTTGTTTGATTTTTGTAGAATTTATTAAATTTTGTTAGATTGAAAAATCATACTAGAATAGTCAAAATACAATGAGGTCACATGGTAAGCCTTATGGTGCACCTTCACTATGCTCCATAATTTTCTAGGCTCTTTCATGGCTCCCAAACAACAACTGTTACACTCATTTATATCAACTTGATTTATTAGGATTTTTAAAAATAATTCCCAATCAAAATGATATCCGCAAGCACTAATTTGCAATTGAAGGTGTATGGTCTACTATGCATCTTCATAGCACAGGATCATACACGAACACTCACGTACATGGTACGTCAATATTTTCCATCTTTTTGGCCAACTTTGCACACTTATATCTCCTTCGTTACTCATCCGATTTGAATGATTCAAGATTTTATAGAATTTGTGTGATACAAGCTTTCAAAATATAATGGTGGTGTATAACACCTTCCATCCGAACATATTTAAAAAAATGATGCCAAAGTAGGCTAGTTAATAAAATTTCAGATTTTTCGGCAACTTCGTTTCTCAATTTCTCTCATAATTCACATCCAATTGAAGTGATTCAAAGTTCTAAATTCATATAAAATCAATCTATACCATATATATAAAACTCATAATTTTTCGATAAACTATGAAAATACACCTTGCGTCTACTATTAAAGCTTCAAGGAAGCTTTCTCTCTCTAGAAATTCTCATTCACCCATAGGTCTTTTTCCATGATTCTTGTCTCTAAAAATTATTAAATTCAAGCTTTACAATATACTCAAATTTCAGAATTTTCGGACATATACACAATATACTACAAATTTTTAAAGTTTCAGTATTACTAAACTTCAGAAAATTATAGAAATTAATCTACTCATCGGAAAATTCCCAAATTTGGTACACATGATCCTGAGTTGATATAGTTTATGGGAAAAATAGTCCTAAAGTTTCAGCTTTTCATTTTCATATAAAATAAAAACCCAAGATTAGGAATCCCCATTGATATACATATTATATATATATGTAAGTCATTATTTCATCATTAAATCATACCATATTCAATCCAAAAATTGAAATATAATCAAAATAGAAATACTATCTCACCTTACTAAGCTCTGAATTATGAAATAAATTTATCGATTATTCTACATTTATGCAGCTCCATCTTCCCCTTAGCTTCTCATTTTTCTCTCATTCCCTTTCTTTTCTTTTCTTTTCTTTTCTTTTCTCCTATTTCCTCCCCTCTCTTCCGACTCCTCTCTTTTGATCTCTCTCTCTCTTTTTTATCTCCCTGTCCCTATCTAACCTTCTCTCCCCTATCTTCCTGTCCCCTCTACCTTTCTCTTTCTCCTAACTTTCTTTCTCTCCTCCTTCCGAAACCCAATTCTATCTTCCATTCAAAACACAAACACACCACTATCCAACAAATTGGGTGGAGTCTCATCCTAATCATATATATATATAGACACACACATTGAATCAATTATATATATATATATATATATATATATATATATATATTATTTTCTAATCATAAAATATAATATGGTGATCATCCACCGCTTGCTGACACAATAATGCATTTTAATTATAATGCATTCATAACACTCTCATGCACCATTCTCAAAAAGTGGCTACATGGCACACTCTATGGCCAATGACAATACGTCATGTGTGCAATAAATAAAATAAAATAATAACAAATAAGAAAAATTACTATTGAAAATTTTGGGGTCTCACAATTGGCTGAGCACAAATTTATTCACTGAGCTTTGAACGAAACAAACAGAGACTGATCCCTGACCAAACCAGAGTTTGGATTCTTTAGTTACACGATAAATTACTCCTAAAGAATTAGAAAAAAACGACTAGGAAAACTAAAAACAGAGATAAAAGATTAAAAGCTGATGCTTGAATTTGATCGTCGATGCCTTGCTTCTTTGTCCTCTTCAGCTTTTATAGAGGTTGAATGTTTTTGTAACTAATTTTATGTGTCAATTTCCAATTGGCTAAAAGTTATAGCCGTTCCTCATTTTATGGCATTAGTTGAGATCGTGTGTCTTCCATATCTTTGATCTGGTCTTCATATATGAACGTGCATTCGAACTCCTAGCCAGATGTTGCCACGTTTCTCATCAGATATTAACGTGCATTTTGTGCTCCTTGTTAGATGTTGCCACATGTCTTTCTGTTATTTGATCATCTACTTCCATTCTTGAATATATTAAGGCCACATTTGACAGAGGATATTTTGTTCGCCTGATCTTTTCATGGTCGATTTTTCATAGACCGAATACGTATCATTCTTTTATTAATTTCGGCCTTACAAGAACTTTGCTTTGAGAACTTCGGCCTTAACAATTGTTGACCGATTTTTAGTGTGGTAACAATTGTGTAATTGGAATTGAATCTTTATTTAATTATGTGATTTCTTTGTGTCCATGTAGATGATGATGCATGGTTGGAGAGAGTGAGAACAGTTTTTTTTTCCGCTATATCCAAATCCAAGATTTGGCCTAAAATCTTCTATTCAGGATTATGTATACTATGGGGATAGAGAGTTTTACGAGTTGATGAAATGAATGTGTAGATTTTGTTTTTGGTGTTGATTGTTCGATGTTTGTGATATTGATAAGATTTATGTTTCCTCTTTCTATTCATGCAATTTGATTGTTGATCAATCCTATTACAAAATCAAAGATCCATTAACAAAAATTGCCTGGAAAATTTGGTGGCTTTTGTCTTGGATAGCCAATCTGCAATGTCATTGATTAGAGTTTTGATTACTTTGGGATTTGAAAATCATAATGAAATTCAGTGCGCTGTAAATGCAATAAAATTCTTCGATGAGACTGTAAGTGCATTAACTATGTCATATTCAAGTGAAAATTAACTATCTTTGATAATATTGGCTACAACATATATCCAAAAACTTGGGACAATGGATTTAAACTTGCTCAAAATAAAAATGTTGTAGTCAAATTAAAACAAGGGATAATTGGTCAAAAAGTCCTATTTTAGGACTCTTCATTGCATAAAGTCCTTCAATAAGATTTTTTTTTTTTTTTTTGAAAGTCCCATTTTACAAACTTTTATTGGCTAAGATCCTATTTTTGTAAAATCCACACTTTTGGGGATGGAATTGCCCTCTCCTCCCTTGACTTTATTCTTCTTCTACAGATAAAAGAAGAGAGAGAGAGAGAGCGGCGAGATGTTCTGCCGGTGACCTCCATCCCGGCGACTTTTATCCCATATTTTAGTTCCTGCTAGAGACCTCACTATGAGAGTCACTTGCCGAAGATCGGCGACCAACACATCATGACCTCACTGTGATAGTCTCCACATCACGATTTGATGGCTTCTTCCACGTCATTACAAGTCTCCAAATCGGCAACGAGATCGAGAATTTTGGCATGATCAAGATGGAGTCAAATTCCGGCGTCATCCTCGCAGCATCATCTTCTCCCATAGTTCGGCAATTTTGATTTCTTGGTCGCATCGTCTTCGCCCCGATCTTTTAGCTACTCACTCCTGTCAGTCATTTTGGATCTACCTGCAACTCCAGCGGACACCCGGCGAGCATTGTTTTAAAACCCGGACAGTTCATCGAACCGGAAAAGTTACCGGGTTAAGGTCAACCGGTTGAACTGCCGGGTTGAACCGTGACATCATAAATATATTATTTATTTATTTATTTATTTATTAGAATAAAAGCTGTAAATGATTCAAAATATAATTTTTTTTTAATATTTGTACAATCAATTCATATATTTGAATTTATGTGCAGTCATCAAAATTGAAAATTGATAATTACTACTGATCAATCTTTATTATATATATTTTTTAAAATGCAAGATAAGAATATTGTATTATTAAATTAAGTACTTTGGTTTCTTTTTGTTATTTGGGATTTTTTAAGACTAATTTGCCTTTTTAGCCTTCTTGGCTTTAAGAGATTTTAAAAATATTGGGACTATTTTAGTCATTTTAGCACCTTAAGGAAAAAAAATAAAAAAAAGGTTGACCGGTTTTTTAACCGGTATGACTGGTTGAACGGTTTTTTTAAGAAATGGGTTTTTGTGGGTTAAACTAACCGGAGATAGGACCGGTTCCCGGTTGAACCGGCCGGTCCTGTCCAGGTTTGATAACAATGCTGACGAGTGTCTAGAGAAAATGGCCACATGTTATTTTTAAATAGATTTGTTGGTTTTTTTTTTTTGTTTTTTTTTTGTTTTAGTAAACAAGTTTCTCGGTTTCTGTACACTTTTTTTGGCATTTTTTTTCAGACAATTACAGTTGTTTTGCTCCATTTTTTATTTTTGTTGATGTTTTTGTTTTTTTTTTTTTGTTTTTTTTTTTGTTTTTTGTTTTTTGTTTTTTTATTATTATGATTTTGTTTTTATTTTTATTTTATTATTATTATTATTACTTTGATAAGGCATGTTTTGTTTACGGTGGTGGGTATGGAGAAATTCAAGAAAACATGTTCTCTCTCTCTAAAAAAAAAACACATTTTATCTTTTTATTTTATTTTTTCCGACGTCGTGAAAAAATGTGTTTTCCGGCATAGTGAAATGTGTTTCTGCCGTAATGAAGTCCGGTTCCGGTGTAGTGAAACTTGGTTTCCTATGTAATGAAGTCCGATTCCGGCGTAGTGAAATCCTGGTTGAGATTGGAGGTGGGATTGAAGGTTATATGGGGAATGAGGGGTATTTTTTTTGCAATTCATCCCAAAATTTAGCTTGAAAAATCTTTTGAGATGCGTTTTGGCATAAAAATCTTCTAAATGAGGACCTTTGGCCAATTCTCCCTTAAAACAAATAATATATCAAAAAATTTCATTACATTTATAGTACAATGAAATTCTCCTACCTACCTTGAAAAAAACATGTTAACTCATAAAATTCACTACCAAAAAAAAAAAAAAGAAGAAGATATTTTATGATTAAAGTTTTTAACCTTTTTATCATCATATGTGAAATTCAACCAAAATGAAGAATTTCTCTGCAGTGAAATTTTTTCATAAATAATTATGTTTCTTCATGAAATTCCTCGATAAAGAATCTCTAAAACCTAAAAAGCAATCGACAAAATTCTATCCTCTCAATCATAAATGTGATTTGAAAATATCAAATAAAATCAACAATATTACATGATAAATTTTTATAAAAATGGAAACTTTTAAAATATAAATACAAGAAACAGATGAGAAAAATGAAATAATGACAATCTTGTATTTTTCTTTCTTATATAATAATAGAATCTATTAGCTATAATAATAAATCTGTCATTTTTAAAACTAAAATTAAAATTTTAAAACTACATGCATTAAATAGGACTTCAAGTATTGAAGAATCCCATCAAAGACTTTATGCAAACTCTAAAAGAGGACTTGCCAAAAAAAAAAAAACATTTTACAGTAATAAACCTAAATTATTCAAATATTATGTCAATGAAATTGATAAAAAAAAATACTAACATCAATATATATATATATATATATATATATATATAAGGAAAATGTCCTTATGTAAATTGTTTAACTATACTAATACCATTCTACTAGTCAAAAAGACATTTTTTTGAAGAATTTCCTTGCGAACACATGATCCCTCCATCCCTAACTTAAAATTTAAATTCCCAACTTTTTAAAGAATCGTCAACCACAAGGATATTTTCATCCAAAAAAGTTGGCATAGATGTGCTGACAAATCCCATGGTAAGGTCGATTTGTATAAATTTTTTTTTAATATGTAAGGTGTATTGGGTCAATGTAATAATGTAGGCGGGCCCGGCCTTGAGGGAAGGCCCAAGAGGCTATCGCCTTGGGCAGCCCTTTGATGGATTATTTTTTGGGGCATCACTTGCAGCCCAATATACTAACACAATCAGGCCATTTGCCCATCAGTCCATAAAAACTCTAGCCTAAGCTCGGGAAATTTAAAAAAAAAAAATTCAGCCCAATTCAGCCCATTAGCTTAAGCCAAAAAAAAAAAATTTAAATTAAAACAAATGAATTCAGCATTTTAGGCTTTCAGCCCATATGACCATATCTCCCCCGACTCCCTGACGTAACTCTCTCTCTCTCTCTCTGTCGCACATAAAGCACAGCCACACGAGCATAGGCGACGGCCGATGGGCTCCTGCACGGGCGACAGCAACAAGCAACGGGCTCACGGGATGTCTCTGCACAGTTTTCGGCGGCGTAGTCTCTCTCTCTCTCTCTGTCTCTCCCAGCGGCGCTTCACAGTTCTTACCGGCTCACGGGACATTGAGACTCCACCACACCGCCTGACTGGAGGCTGGCCTGACCGCCCGAGCTTTGTTCCAACTGGGAAGTTCTTTAATTTTTAGGATTTCCTTCATCCCAATACAAATTTTTTAAGGCTATGTTTCTTCGTTACAATTAATGATCATATTGATTCTCAAAATTGAGTGAATTGAAATTTGCAACTAGCTCTATGCTCTCTTTGCTCTTTTTATTTATTTATTTTTTTTACCAAGTCTATGCTCTCAGCCTCTCATTGTTAAGTATCGAAGCTTCATCTTTGCTTTGTAGCCTCATCACCCATTTTCTATTGTCAAGCCCTCAAAAATTGTGCTAGAATAAATTATTAAAATTTTCTTGCTCTTCTTTCCTGGATATAAATAAAGATGATATTGATCCTTAAAATAGGTTTCAATCTTAGACAATTGACATTTGTACCTACTCCATGCTCTTGGGGGAGGGTGATATCCTCTTCTATTCTAATAAATACTTTAAGCATGCTTCGTTGGTGCAAGGATGCTGACTTAGATTGGGAAATTAATCTTTCAGAAGGTCAGTGTGATATATAGTACTTTCTGTTCATTTGCTGCCTTTAAATTTTGATTAGGTTCTGATGAATAGTGTAAATGCATTTACTAAAACTATATATTATCTCTATATGTTTTATTATTTTTTATTTCTCTGAGGATGTTGATTTTTCAGGTAATTACATAAAAAAAATAAACAATATTTGTACATTTATGTGTAATTATATATTTCCTCACATTTACATAGTTTTTTTTTTCCTTTTAGAAAATAGGAAAAGAAGAAGAAGTCAGCTATGTTTTAGTAATTGATAGAGATAGTGATAATGCTCGGATTACTCGGGTATCTTTTACTATTTAGCCTCTATTTTTTGTTGCATTTTCCTTTAGAATATGGATTTGTTTGATATATTGGTAGCATTGATCTATGTTTGTAATGATGATTAGAGGTTCGGGGTGAACCTATTGAAAACCCTCCTTTTGAATTGATTGTTGTAGGTCTTCTTTAATTTATTAGTTTAATTATATTTGTAATGATGACAGGAGATTCGAGGTGAGTCTTGAAAACCCTAATTTTGAATTGATTGTTGCAGGTCTTCTTTAATTTATTAGTTTAATTATATTTGTGATGATGACAGGAGGTTCGGGATCAACCTATTGAAAACCCTTATTTTGAATTCATTGTTGTATGTCTGCTTTAAAATTTATTAGTTTAATTATATTCGTAATAACTACTGGAGGCTCGGGGTAAATCTATTGAAAACCCTTCTTTTGAATTAATTGTTGTAGGTCTTGTTTATTAGTTTAATCATCTTTTGTAATGATGCCTGGAGGTTCGGGGTGAAACTATTGAAAACCCTCATTTTGAATTAATTGTTGTAGGTCTTCTTTATTAGTTTAATTATATTCGTAATGATGACTCTAGGTTCGGAATGAACCTATTGAAAATCTTCCTTTTAAATTGATTGTTGTAGGTCTTATTTGTTAGTTTAATTATATTTGTAATGATGACTAGAGGTTCGAGGTGAACCTACTGAAAACCCTCCTTTTGAATTGATTGTTGTATCATCTCTGTCTTTTTTATTAGTTTAATTATATTTTTAATGATGATAGGAGGTTCGGGGTGAGCCTCTTGAAAATCCGCTTTGTGAATTGATTGTTGTAGGTTTTAGCTTATGAGAAATTAAGGTTCAAGAACTAAAATTTTACACACAAAACTTTTTTAGTCCATAAGTAGTAGGGGTGTCGTTTTAGGAGCTCACCTAAGACATCCAAAACCTTAGGACCGGCCCTGAATGTTGGATCATGTTATATTATCAAGCTTTCAATTAGTTTGGCTCTTAACCATAGTGTAAAGCAAAACACACTGTTAACGGGGTAAATGCATACCCCACTTCCCTCAAATGTGCAATGCAAGGCACACCTCCATATGCCATACGATTGAGGGACAGAGCCTAATCTTTAGTACACATTGGTATCCTCACCAAAATTATAACTTTGCTTTCAATTCTCTTTCTTATCAGGAAACAGAAGCAGCAGTTGAAGGTCTTGTCTTGAACTTGCCTAGCTCAGAAGATTTCCAGGTGAATACACAAGCGTTTGCAAAGATGAATAGATTGAGACTGCTTAAACTATCTTATGTATGCCTAAGGGTAGGGATGTCAACGGGGCGAGTTTATTCGGGTACCCGCCCCGCCCCTATTGGGAAGGGTTTGGGGTCATCCTAATAGGGTTAGGGGCGGGTTTGGGATTTTTTTTTAAAACCCTATAGGGTTTGAGACGGGTTTGGGATGAGGGCTTAAAAACCCGCCCCGCCCCGATTATATATGTTTATGTATTTTTATTATATTTATTTTATAGGTATTATACAATTAAGTTTCTCCTTAATAAAATGAAATTTCAATCATGCCCCTTAAGGGGTTTAATTTATTTTACTCTTAGAAGTAACAATTATCTTTAATGTTCATCGATGTATTTTGTAATTTATTTAGGAATTGAGAAAAGTAGAAAGAAAATAGTAAATGGGACGGGACGGTAATGGGATGAGGTCTTTTAATTAGGACAGGAATGGGATTCCAAATCCTGACCCGTCACGGGTTTCGGACGGGAATGGGATGTGATTTTCTTAAATGAGACGGAGTTGGGAAAGGGGTGACCCATCCCAAACCCGCCCCGTTGACATCCCTACCTAAGGGGAACTAGATATGAACATCTTTCCAAAAAGGCTAAGGTGGTTGTATTGGTTTGGCTGCCCTTTGAAATCTATACCATCCAACTTATTTATGGAAAATGTAATTGCAATTGACATGCGCTATAGTAGCTTGAAACAAGTTTGGACGGGAAGGAATTGTTACATATTCTAAGTCAAAAATCATTAGTTCGAGATAGTCATACTGAAGAAGATATCTCTACCACTACAAGGAAAAATGCCTACGAGAATAGGCCCCTTATCCACAATGAGAACAGCTTAAAAAATTTTGTTCTTAAAAGTACATAGGATAGCTTTTTTAATACTAAAGCGAACGGCTCTCCTTTAAATTGTTCTCTTTTGGTTAATTATAAGAACTGCTTCTTGAAGCCGTTCTCTTTTGGTTAATTTTAAGAACAGCTACCTCAATCCGTTTTCTTTTAGGCGTTCTCTTTTGGTTAATTTTAAGAACGGCAACTTGAAGCTGTTCTCTTTTGGTTAATTATAAGAACGGCTATTTGAAACCGTTTTCTTTTAGCTAATTTTAATAACATCTACTTGAAGCCGTTCTCTTTTGGTTAATTTTAAGAACATCTATCTCAAGCCGTTCTCAAAGCCCTAAATCTATCTAGTGTTAAAAATTTTGAACTTATTGCATTAAAAATAACTGAAAAAGTATATTTTTCATAGTTTGAACCCTAAACCTAGGGTTATAAAATTTTAATTGTTGCATTATACCACTAATTCAATCTTTATAATTGTTTAATATTCAAAAAACAAAAAAAAACAAAAATTAAATTTAAAGTATCTAGCTAGATTACTCTAATTCAATCATCTTATTGTTACTCTAATTAACTAAAAGACTTTGATTAGATAGTTAATTATTTTAAACTTTTAAATTGTTATATATTTGTAAGGATTATATAATTATAAATTTTAAAACGACAAGATCGATCCGGCCAACCATTTACTCGGATTTGGCCTTTTTGTAATTGGCCGATTTGATTTGAATTCAGATCCACCAAAATTGATCTGATCCATTAATTCGAATATCTAATATATAATCCGATACTATATTTATTCGATCGATCCACCAATCACTACAACCATTCGCGCTTTTACCAACGGCGTTTACCGACAGCTAAGAAAATGTTGACAGTAAAGACATGCATTATCGTCAGCTAAAAAATCGTTATCTGTAAATCAATATATTACCGTTGGTGTCTTGAAGCCGCCGACCATTGTCGTAGGAATTTATCATGCCCGACAGGGGCGAAGCTAGGAATTTGCTTTAGGGGGGCAATTTTTTTTTTCATTGGCAATTAGTTTATTATTCATCTTGCAAAAAGCATTATAATTAGGGCTCATTTGCATTAAGTTTTTCTAAAATCACTTTTGGAGTTCAAAATTTCACTTGATTTAAGAGATGTAGTGATAATCACTTTTAGACAATCACTTTTAGTATATAAATTTTAATACATGAAGACATAATTTGAACATAATTTTAAAGAATTGTATGAAGAGATAGTTATTCAAAAGTGGTTTTAGAAAAAATTAACATAAACAGGCCCTTAGTCTTTTTTTAGAAATAAAAGATTGTTAAGTTGAAAATGGAGGAAAGATTTTAATAAATAAGCTAACAAATTTGTAGGGGGCAAGGGAGCAACATTTCAAAGTAAAAGATGTTTAGTATATATGTATACAGAAATGTTATAATCAAGTCGACCTGACGCAAAGTTGCGTCAGGTCACCTTTATATGGCTAGTTTCAGAAGAGATTTTCTAAACCGACCGTTGGATTAGATACTCCTCATCTGTATATCATGCCTACAAAAAATTATAGCGATTCGACGGTTGGTTTTTGAAAAAACTTACTGTAAAAAAAATGGCGATATTTTGAAGAACAAATAAGTTGCATATTTTCACAATGATATTTTTCAAAAACCAACCATTGGATCACTATGATTTTTTGCAGGCAAGACATACAGAAGAGGGGTATCTAATCCAATGGTCGATTTTACAAAATCTCATTTAAAGTTGTCCATATGGAGATGACCTGACATACAGAAGAGGGGTATCTAATCAAACGGTCAGTTTATAACAACACTTATAAAAGTGTAAAGTGTCATGCAAACACGTGTCATTTTATGAAATAACATATGTCGTTTTGGCCAAGATATATATAAGAAATTTTGGTTCCAAAAATTTCACAACTCATATATCTCGCGTCTGAAGAAATCCCGTCCTCTCATCCCTTTTTTGCCTCGCTAAAACCCTACTAGAACGACCATCCATCTTCTCCGACGACTATTTCTCCAGCGATATATTGACCATGGATTTCGGCTGGCCCAGTTGAGTTCTCACCCATATCTATCTCTCATCTCATCACATCATCAGACGTCTTATCTTGGATCGACTATGGATCTATCTCCGGTGATTAACCATGGATCTATCTCTCATCGATGTTGTAAATATCTTCACTACTGAATCTAACCATATGGTTTGTACTTTTGGACAGCTAGTTAATTTCTTATTGTCGTCTACCTCTAAGAATAGGTCCCCCCCACCCTCGTCCCCATGATTTGGACAACATTTTGTCTCCCTCCCAAAAGAATTTTTTTTTTAGGACTATATCTCCATTATTGAGTCCAAACCACATGGTTTGGACCTTAGGATTTGAACCCTGGGCTTAAAAAGCATTCTTCACATTCCGTATTAAAGGTGCGTTTGGATAACCTTCTACCTTTGTTTTTCTAATGCATGTGCATTTACAATTTCCACTTTAATTTGAAATCAAACAGCTAGTTAATTCCTTTCAAACCATGAACATGGTTTTGGTCAATGGATAGGAATGGAATTCCAATTCTCATTAATTAATAGGAGATGGTCCCAAAAGAAGACTCCACAAATTAAAGTTTTTGGGTGTAGTCTTTTCACTGACCAATCCATTTTGTTGAATATTCTTGGACAAACATATAATTTTGAATGAATGAATTTATATAAGTGCATGTAACAGTGTGAAGAGAAACAAGGGTATCATAGACCGTCTTGTCGTGTAAAACGATCAATTTGAAGTCCGTGTTAGAAGGGCCCAAAGTGTAAGAAGAGCTCAAACAGGTCCTTTAATTTCTGCTTTTAGAAAACTTAGTCCTTGGGGCAAGGAGTAATTAAGTTTATCCAATGGTTTTGTGACCCCCTTGGCTACCTATTTTTGGCTTTAATAAGCCTACAAGGTACTTTAGAAACAAATTGTTTGATTATCAATAAAAAAGAATGAGGTACTTATTTATTATTCAACACGCAATACTTTAAAATAAAGTCGTAAAGTCTTACTTTATCATGGAGTTCATTACAAGTTATGTTATACTAAAAAGTTGAGTAAAATAATGTTCCTAGAGTCAAATATAAAATAAATTTTGAAAAATCTACTGTCGCGCGAGTTAGATATTTGGTTTATGCACACCATGCACGCTAAAACTAATTCATCCAACAGTACGATGATTTTCAAAATATCGTATTTGATATATGTTCGATCAAGACATGCATATATTAGAAATCTATATAAGTCAACCATTAGTTTTTCAAAATACTAATATTAACGAAAGTGAAATAACATGTTGAACTGTTAAGATGTCTATATATATATATAGAAGATCAGTTGTGTATATATATGTATAAATTTCAGTGAGATTCCAGTGTCACATAGTGTAACATATAGTTTGGTACACGACTTGTAAACTCCAATATGGAATAAGTATTTTGAAAAAACAACTGTCGGATTAAATGTTATGTTTATACACTTCATGCATGTCAAAAACTCACATTAATCCAATAGTAATATATGGATTAAAAATTATTCAAAGCATTGAATAAAATAGTTCAACAAATATAATAAACAATTAATTTATAATACCTAAATTGTTCAACTTGGTGTCATGGACCATTAAATGATCTGACCATCTACTTAAGGATTTGGTCTCGTGTCATTAAATGATTTGACCATCTAAGGATTTAGCAAAAACTTGACAATTATGTGGATGGCTGTTAAGACAGGCCATCCACGTCCATATTTGGACATGTGTTTTGCTCTCCACAATGCCACAATTTGACAACTATGTGGATGGGTGTTACTTTTAAAAGTTTCCGAACTTGCCACAGACTTGGATAGGCCAAATTCCTCCCATTTTGATCTCTCGTGTAATTAAGTGCCGGCCATGGCTGCAACCAGTACCACCCAAGAAGAAAAAGAATCTTTTACCTCTTCCTCTTTTTCTCTCCCACCACGAAACTATGACGTTTT
>JAESVK010061568.1:0-11759 GCA_017140935.1 Hamamelis virginiana
GGATTTTGTTGTCCATTTGTTTGCTCCAGTCTATCTTGAAAATCTGTTTTACAAATTTAACATTTAAGCACAAGATATTTGGATAACGCAGCGGCAAATGTTTGTTATCATTAAAACCATATAACATATGCTGGATTGGAACCATTTAGGCTAACAATCTCCCCCCTTTTTGATGATGACAAACAATTATGTAAAATTTGTAATATAACCAAGATAAGACAACAATTTCAAGACAATATAGCCAAGGCAAGACAACAATAATTTTACCATATACATATTTCTCCCCCTTTTGTCGTTAACAAAAAGCAGTGAACAAGAGCAAGAAAAATATGCAATACAAAAGATAGAATTTCCACAGCGTAAACCTTGAACTGATACATCAATGTTTAAAGCTAAACGGACCGATGAAGCTTCATTTCATGATAGAGTCGCAAACTTCATTCTCGTTAGACGATGAAGTGTTAGCTGCCATCTTATGCTCTTGACAAAGAGTTGCAAGCCAACAGAAGTTATTACTGAAGAGAATGTTCTGAAAGATCGATATTTTCTTCATCATCGGTTGAGGAAGTTTGGCCTCTTCATACCATGCGAAATGATGATGGTGATGATACTCTGATGTTCTCAAGGAGATGAGGAAATCAAAGTTGAAATCAACGAACATTGTATAAAGGAGGAACTCTTAGTGTAACTCATTTAGCCATGATACATGTCAGAAGAGAGTGAGCATACAATAGAGTTTCTCTTCATGGTGGAGCTGTTCGTCTAAAGAAAAATTATTTAGAATAATTTTCTTTATTTGTCAACATCCAGAGTTAACCACAATTACATCCGATGCCAAATGCTGCTTAAGCTATAGTCCTTGCAGGTGTTGTGTTTACCAATGGCAACTAAGGCCTAGCAAGAGCACTCGCTTTTGGCAGATTGGAAGCGGCATCTGTGGTAAGTATCTGAATATCAAGATGAATGATATGAAGAAAAGTGATATTGTTTCTACTATCACAAATGACAGTGGAGACAGAAGTCATCACAATTCTTAGATATGTGATGAGAAGAAATTATGCTTTTGAGAAACATGATCAAAGAAAGCTGAGCTTCTGATGTGTCTGAGAATAGAAGAAATAGGATCAAGCCAAAACATTTGATGTAAGCTCTATGTAATGAAAGAAAATGAGAAAAATGATCATGAATCAAGACATGATGCTGCATTTTAAAAAAAAATCAAGAATCAAAAGATGAGATTGAGATTTGAGTGAGTAAAATGAAGGAAGAAGCTCAAATTTATAAGAAAAAAAAATCACGTGTATGGAAAAAAAAAATCAAACTGATTTGAAATTTTTGAAATACGAGATCTGACAAAGCTGTTGAAAAACGTCTGTGCGTTTGAAAAAATTGGCTTTTTCTTTTGAAAAAGTCTGAATTTTCTAAAAAGATGTGATTTCGTTTGAAAAAAAGAACCAGAATTCACGCTGAAAAAGATGTGATTTTGTTTGAAAAAAGAACCAGAATTCACGCTGAAAAAGTCGGCTGGTAAAGTAGTGATTGCTGGATTCTAACCATTTCATAAATCTCAGATGATTTCAAGATTTTCAATAAAAAAAAATTTCAACTCTCTGAATTGTGATTTCATCTTTTCCGAGCTTATTCAATGGCTTCCCAATTTTCTCACAACATTCCTGACTTGAATGAACCAAATGTGGTTTATACTCGACCTATCATTGTTCCTCGGGATAACAGTTTTTCCCAAAGGTCGGATGCAGATGCTGTGAACGAGTCCATGATCCTTTGTATAAGGGCTACCCATTCAGTTGCCAATATGGCCAAGCGCATGCGAGCTAGAATGACTGATGTTGAGCGATTAACTCTTCAAGTTCAAGTTCTACAACAGTTAATTGCTGAAATGAAGAAGAAGAATAGGATCTTGGAGAAGGAGAATACAGATTTAAAATTTCTAGCGGATTCATATGCCAAGGAGTTAGATCCAAGGCTTAAGAAGCTAGAACAATATAATGACCAGATTCAAGGAACTCAAGAGAAGCTTTTGGTTGAAGTCCAAAAGATTTGTGTAGCAGCTCCTTCTCCTCGGGATCGCCCCACAAAAAGTGTGTAAAAAAAATTTATTTATGAGAAATGCAATATTTTCTTTTTATTTGAAATACAAGTTTATATATATATATATATATATATACACACACACATATAAATTGAGACATGCTCCCCCTCAACAAATGCATACATAAAGTGTAGTAGGAAGATCATGTAATGTCTAAAGGTCTACACATACCAAGATCACGTCGAATAGTGCAAAAACGATCCTCATTGAGAGGTTTCGTTAAGATGTCTGTGCCTACAAATTCAAGTTCAACATCTCCTCTTTGCACATGGTCTCTTTTGAAATGGTGCCTAATTTCAACGTGTTTTGTGCGTGAGTGCAAATATGAATTTTTAGAAATATTGATAGCACTAGTGTTGTCACATCTAATGGGGATGTGATCAAGTGTGACCTTAAAGTCCTCAAGTTGTTGTTTCATATACAAGATTTGAGCACAACAACTTCCTGCTGCAATATATTTAGCCTCGGTTGTGGAAAGAGATACTGAAGTTTGTTTCTTGCTAAACCAAGAGACAAACGCGTGGCCAAGAAAATGACAAGTGCCACTAGTACTTTTCCTATAGGTTTTACAACCGGCAAAATCAGCATCTGAATAACTTACAATAACAAAAGGAACATGCTTAGGGTAAAATAATCCTAAATCACATGTACCAATCAAATATTTGAAATACGCTTAACAGCAAGCAAGTGAGATTCCATAGGATTAGCTTGAAAGCGAGCACACAAGCATACACTAAATATGATATCCGGTCTACTAGCGGTTAAGTAAAGTAAACTACCAATCATACCTCGATAGAGCTTTTGGTCTACTTTCTTACCATGTTCATCACCATCAAGCTTTGTTGAAGTACTCATAGGAGTGGGGCTTGGCTTAGCGTTTTCCATACCAAATTTCTTCAACATGTCCTTTACATATTTGGCTTGATTGATGAAGATGCCATTTTGTGTTTGCTTGATTTGAAGTCCAAGGAAGAAAGTCAATTCTCCCATCATGCTCATCTCAAATTCATCTTGCATACATGTAGCAAACTCATTGCATAAAGCATCATTAGTAGCTCCGAATATAATGTCATCAACGTATATTTGTACTATAAGCATATCACTATTTGTCATCTTAATGAAAAGGGTAGTGTCAATTTTGCCTCTAATGAAACCATTATTAAGCAAAAATCCACTTAACCTCTCATACCATGCTCTTGGTGCTTGCTTGAGTCCATAAAGAGCTTTTGAAAGTTTATAAACATGATTGTGCAAATTGTGATTTTCAAAACCGGGAGGTTGTTCAACATATACTTCCTCCATAATATAACCATTTAAAAATGCACTTTTCACATCCATTTGATAAAGTTTGAAATCTTTATGGCAAGCAAATGCAAGCAGCATGCGGATGGCTTCTAATCTAGCAACTGGTGCATATGTTTCATCATAATCAATGCCTTCTTGTTGGTTATAGCCTTGGGCAACAAGTCTTGCTTTGTTTCTGACTACATTACCATTCTCATCCTTTTTATTTCGAAAAACCCATTTAGTACCAATGGTGGAATGGTTATGTGGTCTAGGAACAAGTTCCCAAACTTTGTTTCTTTCAAATTGATTAAGCTCTTCTTGCATAGCTATAATCCAACTTTCATCGTTTTCAGCCTCATTAAAGTTTTTAGGCTCAATTTGAGAAACAAATGCAATATGATTGCAACCATCTCTAAGATTAGAACGAGTACTCACCTTGCGTGAAGGATCACCAATTATTTGATCAATTGGATGATTCCTCACAAATTTCCAAGCTTTTGGCAATTCTTGAGGATCATTTGAAGGTTCCATCTTTTCATTTGAAGAGCCCTCCTTTGGTTGCTCTTGGGGTGCATCATTTGGTGTAGAATCACCAATGTTGAGCTTGCCAAGCTCTTCATTTGTATTTGATAGCATTTTACTGTTTTCATCCTCATCAACAACAATCTTAGGAGAAAATGGATTAGATTCATCAAATACAACATGCATAGATTCTTGCACAGTTAGAGTACGTCTATTATAAACACGATATGCTTTACTATTAGTTGAATAACCAATAAAGATGCCCACATCGGATTTTGATACAAATTTAGCAAGATAATCTTTATCATTCAAAATAAAACACTTAGATCCAAAAACTTTGAAATAACCAATGTTTGGTTTTCGACCTTTCCATAGCTCATAAGGAGTTTTGCCTAGAATAGGTCTAATAACTACTCTATTTCCCACATAGCAAGCGGTGCTAACCGCTTCCGCCCAAAAGGTTCTAGGAATTTTATGTTCATTAAGCATGGTTCTACCCATCTCTTGTAATGAACGATTCTTCCTTTCAGCCACTCCATTTTGTTGTGGAGTTCTGGGAGCTGAAAAATTATGTGAGTATCCTTGTTCATCACAAAAATTTTCGATGTCTTGGTTTTTAAACTCTCTACCTCTATCACTGTGGACACCCCATTTTTACCATTTATTTCTACCATATGTCCATGCAAATGATCAACTAGAATAGCTGATCATTGGGTGAGGAATTGGCCTTGTAAAGACCAAATTGACCTTTGCTGAGGAAAAGGACAATTCATTATTTTATGTGTACGTTTGGATTGGAATCAACCCATTTGTATTGCATTTGACTTTTGAGGTGTTTTAGAACATCCTTGTAAATTTTCATGGCATTCTGATGAGAGCTCGATAGGTAATTAGGGTTTTTGCGACTTGAAGGGCATTTTCGTCCTTTTTCTCGTATAATTTCCGAATGACCTCCGAGTTCGAAACGGGTTGTTTCATGAGGTTTATGTGGATGTGGGGAGTGTATTTGGTGTGTCAATTGAGCCTTTGAATGGTTGGGATGGATTCTCCCAAAATCGATCCCACGGGTAAGGATGAGCCGAATTAGGGTTTCGATCAAATTGACCGTGAATTGGTCGTTTTCACCAAAACAAAAGATTTTCAAAACATGTTGTTAAGTGTCAATTTCATATTGAAACCATGTTTTTAGAAGTGGTGCAAGCCTAATTGATCAATTTTACAAAACAGAGAATGGTCATTTGACCAATTTTGGCACAACCGGGTCGATTGGCTAGCTTTTTGCTAAAACCCTTGACCATGGTCAATTGATTTTAACCCAAAAACATTCTAAAAATGTGGAGGATCAAAGCACGGTCGTTTTGAGCCCTGAACCATCGAATTTGGATCAGATTTGACCAAGATATGGCCAAATTATGCAAACCCTAAAAATTTGGGAACCAAATCGGGAAGGTCAGCATGGTGACCGTCCTAGCTAGGACGGCCAACCGTCCAGCTAGGACGGCCAACCGTCCATGCCTAGGACGGCCACCAGCTTACTCGAGCCAATTTTGCCATTTTTGAGATTTTGACTTATTTTGGCCGATTTGATTTGATTTTTTGGGCTTAAATGCGAAGGGTTTCAGCCTTCAAACCCTAGAGAGACTCATTCTAAGCCTTAGGATCGTTTTTTAAAGGGATTAATCCTAGCCATTTAATGCTTTAAACCCTAGCTCTATATATACTGGACTATAGAGGTTCAAGAGAAAAGGGAGAGAATTTTAGGGTTTTAGGAGAGAGGAGGCTACAGAATTTTGAGGCTCCTCACTCTTGCACCATTGAAGGAGTAAGAAGAAAAGGCTGAGGAGCTTGGAGGAGGCTAGCCAAGAAGGAGGGAGAAGGGTAAATTCTCAACCTCATTTTTGTTTCTGAAGTTCTTACATAAATCTGTGATGCTATAATGTAAGTTCTCTTCATTCTCATATGAGATGGATCATCTTTTTCTTTTTACTCTGAGAATGTTTAACATGTTAGGGTAGTTTCTTATTTGTTTATGCATGATTAGAATAGGATGTAGTTTTAATATAGGATAATAGTATGTTCATCATGAATAGGATTGGTTTTATTTTGATTATATATTAGCAAGCATGATTAGGGTTGTCTTTTATTGTTATTTTATGTGAGCATGCATGATTAGGTTTAGGTTTTTTGTTATGATTTTATGTTAGCATATATGTTTAGGGTTAGTTAACTTTATCGAGATTTTATGTTAGAATGCATATTTAGGGTTAATGTAGTTTTGTTGTGATTTTATGTGGGTATGCATGTTAGGGTTAGCTTTGTTATGATTTTATGTATATATGCATGATTAGAGTTAGTTTTATTATGATTTTATGTAAGTATGCATGATTAGGGTTAGCTTTATTGTGATTTTATGTGAGTATGCATGATTAGGGTTAGTTTTATTATGATTTTATGTGATTAGATGTGTTTAGGATTAGTCTTGTTATCATTTTGTGTTAGTTAACATGTTTAGGATTAGCTTTGTTGTTATTTTATGCTAGTTATCATGTTTAGGATAAGTTTTTCATTATTTTATGTGTAAGCATGTTTAAAATAAATATTGGTGCATTCATATTGTTATTTGAATCTCTCGATGTTTAATTGATGATTTTAATGATAACATGAGTATATTAGTATGTTAATTTGACATGTGATGAGTCTTGAGTCTTTTTGTTTATGTTTTATATGATTATTTAAACACTTGCCATGGATTTGATCATTTGAATATGAAAAATGTGTACGAGGGAGCGTGCAAAGGTGAGATCCTTCTCTTGTGATTAAATTGATCATTTAAGCATATTTTGGTGTAATTTTTTGACATGTTTTTGCATAGTAATTTAGTATATTCATGTAGGATGCATGCTAGGTCACTAACACGATTTTTATTACTTTTTTTCAAAGTTTTTAGAGTGATTTAAAGTCCGCTTTCAAATCTGTCCGGAATTGAAAATGGTCTTAAATGATTTCTAAAAATTATTTTAGGGCCAAAACCAACTTAGAAATATGCTTAGGTTCACATAGATTAATTAGTGTGCATTTAGGAGCATTTTCATGCATCTTTAGAATTGATTACTTGTTATTTGTTTAAATTTCAGCATGCATTGCATTAGGATTTTAGGGTTTCTAGATTAACTTTAGGGCTAGTTAGAGACCCTAGGCTAGGAAGGTCACTTGACCTTCCCTAGGAATTTCCTTTGTTGTAAAGATTGCCATCGGATTTGCGGGTTTTATTTGATTTGAGATGTCGATCTTCGAGAGATTTCCAAAAAGAATTTTGATGCAATATTTATGAAATAAATATGATTTTTTAGGAAAGATTTGATTGTTAATTGATTTTCAAAAAGATTTGAAATGTTTTAAAAGATTTTCTTACCTTGGAATGAGATTCCTCCCATATGATTTGTTTTCTTGAAATATCTTTGAAAAAGATTTTCAATTGGAATTTAATTCGAAAGATAAGAATTATTTTGGAATATTTGGATTTTATGAATATCTTTTAATTTGAAATGATTTCAAATAAATGATTTTGAATAAATGATTTTGAACAAACAAAAACTCTCGAAGTTAGAGTCTTGAATTAGGTTGAAATACCTTTGATGATGTGATCGATTACAATAGGAGATTCCTAGGGTAGTCGAACTACGTGGACTTTGATACTTGCTAGGTGATACTAGTAAGTTACGTAGGCGCTATTATGGCTCAAGTCCGCCCTAGGATGCCCGTAGGGTGTCCTAGGTTCTTAGGGTTTGTTTGTATCTATTTTTTTATTATTATTAATATAACTAATATAGATAATGCATTTATATCAATATTTTTTTGGTTGATTAGATTATTTAGGATTGTTTGCATTAAGGATTTAAATAGCCCAAATAAATTAGAAGTCCTTTAATTAGGGCGAGGTGGGTGCCTACAAGTGAAAGCTTGGAACCTTCCCACGTCGTAACCTAGCCCCCGGATCCAACTCTGGTTTGTAGACTGCTTTTCCATTAATGGAGTTTGTTTTTATTGAAAATAAAAATGTTTTTATGGTTTCCTTATTCCTTAAAAATAAGGTGGCGACTCCTTTGTTTTGATTTCTAAACCCCCCCCGAATCACATCGCCCGGTGATGATGTGGACTCACACCATCAAAGCCCCGTCCACGAGGCTGGTCCACAATCACTTCTCACACTAATGATGGAGTGGCCTTGTTCTTTTTCAATTCTTTTGCATAATTTAATAAATTCGCCACTAGCATCACTCTTGTGAGCAAGGAATAAAACTCATGTATATCTTGAATAGTCATCAACTAAAACAAAGGCATAGAGTTTACCACCAAGACTTTCTACATCATTTGGTCCAGACAAATCGAGATGTAACAATTCCAAAGGCCTAGATGTAGATATATGCGCTTTGGGTTTAAAACTAACTTTGATTTGTTTTCCAAATTGGCATGCATCACAAACTTTATCTTTTGAAAAATTTGATTTGGGCAAGCCTAAAACAAGTTCATTTCTAGAAAGCTTTTGGATTAAATCCATATTAGCATGCCCAAGTCTTCTATGCCATAGCCAATTTGTTTCTTGTAGAGCCGAAAAACATGTTACATCTTGAGATGCTAAATCTTCAAAACTTGTGATGTAAACATTTCCAAAACGATTTGCAACAAGGATATTGTTTTTGTTTTTATCCAAAACATTACAAGAATTTGAAGTAAAATTCACATAATAACCATTATCACATAATTGACTAATGCTAAGCAAGTTATGTTTTAAATCACTAACAAGCAATACATTGTCAATTGTAATAGAACCATTACCAATCTTACCTTTACCAATAATTTTACCTTTGCTATCATCACCAAAGGTTACATAGCCACCATCCTTGTGAGTGAGGGAGATGAATTTTGCTTTATCTCCGGTCATATGCCTTGAACATCCACTATCCAAATACCATTGATCCTTTTTATAAATGGATTTCAAACACAACTACAATGACAATGCAATAAAACTATTGGTACCCAAAACTTTTGGGTCCTATAATGTTAGGATTCTCAATCTTTTAAGTTCATCAAAAGTAATAGTCTTTGGCTCATATGATTTCTTGGAAAAGGGTTCCTTTCTAATCCAAGCTACATTTTTGCCAAGTCCTCTTCTACCTCTAAAAGGACACTTGAATGTGACATGACCTTTTCTCTCACAATGATTACAAATAATATTAGCATTTTGTTTTGAGTTATGAGAGTGAGAATGAGGTTTTGATTTTGGTTGTTTGGTGTCTCTTTTCATTGAGGCTTTCACAAAGAAGTCTAGATAAAGTGAAGACTTTTTGGTATTGGATTTTGATTCATATCCCAATCCTTCTTTGTTTAGCCCAACTTTTTGAGCTCCTAACAACCTTTCAAAATTTTCTTTTCCACTTGTAAAACTAAAAACAGTTTTGTTCAAATCTTCAACTTTGGATTTTAAACATGTATTTTCTTTTTCTAAAGCAGAAAAATCAATTGAAGATATTGAAGTGGAAGGTATGTTTCTTAATGACTCATTCTCCTTCTTAAGTCTCTCAATTTCCAAACTTAAAACAGAATTTTCATTGACTAAGATTGTTTTCTCATTTGTGAGAGTTGAGAGGTTTTTATTCAAGAATTTAAGTTCCTTTGTTAACAAACAATTTTTATTATGTAACAGTCTACTTAATTCTTGAAATTCCTCTAAAGATAAATCACATTCATCATTATCACTATAATAAGAAATAGATGTTACCTCTTTTTCATCATCATTTGCCATAAGACAATCTTCTTCTATGTTGGCATAGAAACAAAAATTTGCATTCTCTTCTTGGATATCTTCCTCATTATCATCATCATCATCATTGTTATCATCAAGAGCACAATTAGGTAATGGACATATTGTTTCTTCTTCAATATCTTGATTCCTCAAATATAATTCATGTTTAAGAAGAGAGTTAATAAGCTAGTCCATGCTAAGATTTGAAATGTCCATTGCTTCTACGATGTAAGTGACTTTTGGTTCCCATTCCTTTGATAAAGATGTGAGAAATTTACCTACAAGATCTTCATTAGTATAGGTTTTTCCAAAAAATTTTAAATGACTAATGAGGCAATTGAATCTTGCATGCATTTGAGAAATCGACTCATCATGATTCATTTGGAAAGTTTCAAACTCGCGAATGAGCAAGCGAATTTTGGACCTTTTATCCCGAGAATTCTCCTCATGAATCATTTCAAGTTTATCCCAAATTTCTTTTGATGTTTTACAATTTAAAATATGCATTTGTTCACTTTCACAAAGAGAATGATACAATAAATGTTTGGCTATGCATTCAAATTGATGGACATTGCGATCCTTTTCAGTCCACTCATCTACATGATTTGTAGGAAGTTTTGTGTGACCACAAACAATGAACCATATTTTAAAACTTTGTCCTTGAAGAAAAATACTCATTCTTTGTTTCCAAAACCTATAATTTTTACCATCAAAGAAAGGAGGTCGGTTTTCCATTTGGTTTGCCATTTGATTTTTAGCTCAACAAACAATATAATGAGCACTTGCTCTGATACCAATTGTTGGCCCAAAATATACTCTAGAGGGGGGGTGAATAGAGTATTGGCAATTTAAAAAACTGGTCTATAAATGGGATAGAGTGTTTTTGAAAACTCAAACTTTTAATAACTAGAATGCAAGATTAAATCTCAACTCAGCAAAATATAAAGCAAGTAAATAAATTTAAATGCAAGAGATAGAGTTAGAGAAATTCAAACACAAGGATTTTAACGTGGTTCGGTCTCCGCCTACGTCCACGCCTCAAGATCTCCGTCTCAAGGATTAATCCACTATCAATCTCACTTCCGGTGGAGATTCAAACCTTTACACAGCCTTCTTTCACAGTGGAAGACTCTCACCAAACAAGGTTTATACAAAACCTTAAATTCACAAGAAATACAAGTGAATATGGATGACCACCAATATGATTCTCAACAACTCTGAGAATACATCAAATACGCTCTCAATAATATCTCTCAAAGATTTAAACTAATTTGCTCATAGAGAGAAATACAGGAATTGAATCACTCAAGAATGATGAACACTTGTAAGCTGCAATAGTGTATATGATTGTGTGTTGAATTAAGCTTCATGGCAAGTGTATTTATAGCCTTAGAAATCAGCTATACGTTGGAGCGTCTTGGCAATCTGCAGATTCAAACTGGTTTGAAAAATGCAATAAATCCGTTTGGAGGTGCAGCCATGTTTGAATCAGCATTCACAATGTCAAATGTTGCAGCAGCAGCTTTGACAATTACTCCAACAGCAATCTGCCACTATTCCTGCAGAACACTTATTTACATATAAACATTTAAGTAAATGGTTGCATTTTACTTTTAATTACTTTTACTTTCATTTACTTAAGTTTACAATGTAAATAAGGAAGTACCCCCCCATTTGGATTCAATGGAAAATACTAGAAAATCAAATTCCCAATAAATCAAAATGTAGAAAATCAATTTTAGTACAAAAAATAATTTTCGTCAACAGTGTCAAAAATTGATCTGTCGAGTAGGGTATTATATACCACGTATAAAAGCTACCTCAAGGCTGTACTCAGTTAATGAGTATATAGGGATCAATTACCGCCAAAAATTATTTTGAAAAACTCAATATATCAAAAATTCATTTTTCATACTTAGCCAAATTTTTTCATAGGGAAAAACAATTTCTGGGAATAGTAACATCTTCAATACTTGAGCCTCCAATTCATGGATTTTGTTGTCCATTTGTTTGCTCCAGTCTATCTTGAAAATCTGT
>JAESVK010061569.1:7512-19517 GCA_017140935.1 Hamamelis virginiana
CCCCCCCCCCAAAAAAAAAAAAAAATTCCTACACCTCTTCGTCTTTCTCTGTGGGAATTAACTATAATAGTTACTGTAGGTACATGTTCTTTGTTACTTGTTTTAGTTCTATGATTTACATTCATCAATCAGACCATCCCATTAAAGTACACCTTCTCTGCACATTTTCACTATGTTCCCTTTATTATAGTAACGAGTCAAAAAAAGTTCTATCAAGAATTTAAAGCTCAATTCAGGATATTAAAAAAGAAACCTACCCTAAGTAAATATTTCTTCAAAAAATAAACATGGAACAGCCATACTGTTAAAAAAATATATATCCAAAATTAACAAAACACCACGTATCCCTCTCGATATAGATAATACCCTTAATTTCAATTCTATCATATTTAGAGCCACATTCTTTCTTCTTCTTCTTCCCTTTTTTTTTTTTTTTTATAAAGTACCCACATTCATCCAGATCAACTAAGGCAAAATCCTAATGCAAGGCTACTTCAAAATCATAGAACAATACAGCTTATTCACATATAGTAAAACACTAAAACATCAAAAATTCTAATGAAACCGAAGCAGAAAAAGGAACAAGGTGCTTGTAATTATTATCAGTAATATCAAAACCAAAATACGCAAAATTCAGCTTAACTAAACCAAGACAGTCGTGTTGGGCTCAATTGAGTGGAGTGTTCCGTCTTCTTGGATCCCAAATAGTGAAAATTTAGAGCTCAAAAAAATTTTAATTTCTTTTCTTTTCCTTCATTTTTCTCAGCAACCAAACATATAAAAGTAAGGTTTTTTTAATGTTTTCCGTTGCTTCAGTATACAAAATTTAAACAACCCTCAACTCAACTTAGGGAAACACTCTTGTCAGATCCAATCAAGTTCAAAATTTCAATTTTCCTTTCTCTTTCATATACTTTCTCAGCAACCAAACAAAGCCACTAAAACATTCGAACCTGGTAATGCAGGTGACGTCGTTCTTGAAGACGCTTGAACTCTTCGGGTCGTTCGAAGTAGTTTTCCATCATATCGATGAATCGATCGTTGTCTTCTGCAGAACATCTTGGATCCTTCACCAGTAAAGCCCCGGTTTCTCTTAGGGTTTGACTCACCTCTGTACACAGACTCTTCAATTGAGGATCGATTTGATCCGCTAAATTTAGTGAATTTTCGCTAAGTTTAGCGGATATCTCTAAATACGGTGAGAGATCTATCACAGAAAGCTCCATACTTTTGGTTTAGAGAGAGAAGTAAGCGACGTAACGAAATGAGTATAATGATATTGCTTTTTTATTTTTTTGTTTTTAAGAAGTAAAATTAATATAAGCGATTTTTGCTTTATAAAGTAAGGAAAGTACTTTGAAAATACAAATTAAAGTATAATTTTGATTCTGCGCCTTCGAGATGGCGGGAGAATTGTTTAATAAGATGGAACTGTGGCGCAGGTTAGCGTATCGGGTTTTGCTTTGAGATTGGGGAATGCTTTACTCTTTAACTAACTATTTGGGAGTGATTTGTGTATGGTTGCTCACACCCGAATGATGTACCTATCAATATTAAAATGTAATTGATCAATTACGTTTAAATATCTTGCACAACATATTAATTTTCAATTTGTTCCATAAATTTTTAATTATAACAATTTATGACAAGTTTAAACATTACATATCAATATAGCCCACACCGTGATGGTCATTGCATAAATTTGACAAAGTATGTACGTAATGACACGTGCAATATTATGTGGCACTGATGTGGCAAATCAGCACTCATTTCATCCTAAAAACTGTATCATGGGCTTGAAAAAATCTATATCTATACTATATAAAAAAGTATTAAAAATTTGATTGACCTATCCCTATATAATAGTAAAAGTACAAGAATAGACATTCTCTCGTAATATTCCACCCATAATAATAAATAGGATTTTTAATTAAATTAAAACTACTTATGAATATTAATTGATTTTTTAATAAAAGTTTTCTAATATGAAATTCTATTAAGTAAAGTAAAAATAATCTTAATTAAATTAAATTTTTTTCAAATGCTAATTCATTTCTAGATAAAGCATGATTTTTCAAACAATTAATTACCATAAAATTCTAAATAAATTATTCTCATTTCCAATAAAAAAACAAATGTAGTTTTACTAATATTTTTAGTACTTTTTCTTTAAAATTCATAATATGAAAAATTTATAGTTCATTAAGTTCGTATGTATTTATTTAATATCATTTATATGTAATTTAGATTTCTCAAACTTTTTTAACGACAATTTTTTAATCATCTTCAATATTTCATATTAATTACATTGCTCATATTTTATTTGATTTTTTAAAAAAAAAAAAAAATTGCAAAACCGTGCAACGCACGTGTTTCATTTCTAGTATACACAAACACCTTGAGTTAATAATATTTTAGTACTTTGAGTTTTATACCTATTTTCAATTTGGCCTCTGTATATGGCCTCTGTATATGTAACTTAAAAAGTGATTTTTTTTTTTTTTTTTTATTACCAAAACTAATCAAAAAGTGATATTTTGGTCATAGCATTTTTCTTTTCTTTTAATAATGTAATGTAACATATTATTTGGTTAATGACTTTTTTGTACCCTGAACTTTGAAGAAAATATCAATACGGTCCCTAAACTTTAGCTTTATTTGATTTAGTCCATGAGTTTTAAAAGTTGTACCAATGTAGGACATTGATTGACAAAACTAACATTTCATTAGTTAAATGTCGTGTGCGGTTACGTGGTTGTTTACATGACAGTCACGTGGGTCTGACGTGGTAACCACGTGGATATGTTGTGGCTTAAGTATACTGATTAATGGCAATTAAAATCACATCAAATTCACGTGATTGCCACATCAGACGCACGTGGTTACCACGTAGACAATTACGTGATATTTGACTGATGAAATATTTATTCCATCAGTCAGTATCGTACATTAGTACAACCATTAGAACTCATCGACTAAATCAAACAAAATTAAAATTTAGGAAGAACATTGATATTTCCAAAGTTCAGAGTATAAAAATGTAATTAACCTACTTTCGAAACTTGGAAGATAGGCATTTACTCGATAGGAAATTATTCCGTGCAAGACACAATCACACAGCCATCCACATCACGTGATGGGTATTATATCTTGTTTGAGGCGTATGGAATAATTTTTATATTAAATGTAAAGTTGCAACTTAAGAAAGGTAAGTCCAATGATAGGTTGGTCTAATTTGATTTTACAAATTGACCAAATTTGAAATTAAGATTTTAACCTTTTTTTTAAAAAAAAAAAAAATTCAACATAAGGGTATTCCAAATTTTTAGTTAGACTAGTACCCTTCGGTCCCATTCATAGAGTATTCTTCGGCCCCATCCATACTTCCACAATAGGACAGAACATATAAAAATTGTCGGCCAATTAATTTAACATATAGATGCTAGTTTAATTTAGAACACTACTAGCATGACAATTGACTGCCATTGGTCATGATGACGGTCTAATTTTAGCCACACAACACAGAGTAGAGCTACGGGCGACCGATAGTTCTAGTCTGAACCATAAGTCTGACCTTTACACTATGTTTGGATTGAAAGAATTGGAGAGAAGAAGAGAAGGGAAAAAATTAACTTTCTCTCTATCTGTTTTGATAGCTTTCATTAAGAGAACAAAAGAGAAAATATTAAAATGTAATTTCCATTATTATCCTTACTCGTTCAACACTCCAAGCAATATATGTAAGTAGAAAAATAAATTTGTTCTATTTCTCTTCTTTTCTTTCCAAATCTTTCTAATTTAGAGAGAACAGAAAAACATCCACTTTCTTTTTATTTTCTCTCCCCCTCCCTCCTTTTTTCTCCTATTTTGGAAAACCAAATAGGGAATTGGAGAAATGAAAAACTTTCTCTTCTCTTCCCTCCAACTCTCTTAATCAAAACACACCAATAGTGTTTTTGGGTATTTGCAAAGTTGCCCAATCTCTTTTTGTCTCTTTCAAATGTCTAAATATGAAAATGATAAGTCTTATACATAAATTATTGCAACATCACTTAAGTCTAATGGTATAATAGATAATAGAATGCAATATTTCTATTATTTTTCCAAGAATGTCTTTTAATTAAAATTCTCCATTTGTACCAATTAGACTTACAAATTCACTTTTTATATTCCAAATATTTCTCAAAGCATCTGCAGCTTGAAAGTCTCTATCTAATTCCAAAATTAATTCAGTCCTATCACAAATAAGTTTGTAACAATTCTTTTGTGATTATTAAATAAACAATTTCTATAATTTATTCTAATTTGTCTATTTAGTCAGCAATACTTATAGCTAGAAGCTAGTCTTAATATCAGTTAATGGGTTTTAAAACATATCATTGTGTCAATTGAAAAACAAAATATTATACCGAAAGACGACTAATCATGTCTATAAATCAATGATTAATGGCAACTCTATTTTGTCAATTATTTTAAATATGAAATTTCTATTTCTAAATATAAAATTTTATATTTTTAATAATTAAGGCAGGCCTAATAAAAAGACTCACAATTTTAGCTTTACTGTGTTTTTTATATAAAGAGGTTTTTGATAATATGACAGATTCGACCACTTATAGTAAACAATTCATAAATTATTTTAGAACAATGATTCTTAAAAATTGTTTTTGGTACACTTGTAGAGGGTGTTTGGCAAACTTAAGAATCTGGTCAGCTGAAAATAAATCTATCTAGTTTTTATTAGTGTTGTTGAGTAAGTACATTTTTTCTATAGATCAATTCAATCATATATTCAGAAAATAAAGCATAAACACAGTTTTTTTCAAACCAACTGTAAACCAGTTTACATAAAAATTATATAACAAAAAGATATCAAAACTAGCCAGACTTAATTTTTGAAATTCCCAAATAGGCCCCTAGATTCATCAAACTACAATTTTTCAAAAAAAAAAAAAAATTTGTCAATTAGAGTTGATTTGTTATTTGAATGGAATTTTTATATAATCATTTTTGTGCTAGAAAATTTCCGTTGATGCACATTTCATAACTTTAAAGGTTAATCGGATTGATCTAGACTTATCCAAATATTTTGAAAATATTTTCACATATTCCACTACGTGTCTAGTGTATTCATACCAAATTTCATGTTAAACTTCCTTCTAGAAATGTTTCTAAAATTCGCGCATTATGGATAGGTCTACCTAAACAATTCATACTGCAGCAAGTTTTTATGATTTTAATGTCATTCTTACCCATCTAATCTATTCCAAATCTTTTGAAAATTTTTATACAGATTCAAGTACCCATCTAGTTTATTCTTACCAAATTTCATATGATATGGATTTTGCATTTACTTGATCTAACAAATGATTAATTGATCACATTTGAATGGCAGACATGTATGTAAAATGAAAATCCACGATATAGAGAAAAAAAATCACACACTAAGCCAAAGAGGGGAGGAGAGACAGAAGAAGCACAAAACCGCAAACCAAGCAGAACGCGATGATTGTTAAAGGAGAATCACTAAATTTCATTAATTGATATGTCAATGACTTTCACTTTTAGAACTTCAGCTACCAAACAACTAATAAGCTTCAAATCACCAAAGATTTACATCACCACCACTAAACCCTAACCAACAACACAAACCATAAAAATTAAACCATAACCTTTTTTTTTCCTTCGACTAAGCCCTCTCACCCCTAATCCTCCTCGCAAGCTGAATATCCTTAGGCATAATAGTAACCCTCTTTGCATGAATCGCGCACAGATTCGTATCCTCAAACAACCCCACCAAGTACGCCTCTGCCGCCTCCTGCAGAGCCGCGACGGCGCTGCTCTGGAACCTCAGATCTGTCTTGAAGTCCTGAGCAATCTCACGGACCAATCGCTGGAACGGAAGCTTTCGGATCAGAAGCTCCGTGCTCTTCTGGTACTTTCTGATCTCACGGAGGGCCACCGTCCCTGGACGGAACCTGTGGGGTTTCTTTACTCCTCCGGTCGCTGGAGCAGATTTCCGAGCAGCTTTGGTCGCCAGCTGCTTGCGTGGAGCCTTGCCTCCGGTGGACTTACGAGCAGTCTGCTTGGTACGAGCCATTGATGAATGCTAGAATCTAGAGAAATAAGCGTGATACAGAGAGAGAGAGAGAGAAAGCGAGACCTGTGATGAGAGAAATTGTGAGGGGTTGTATATATATTGGTGAGCGTTGAGGCGGGAAGTTTGAAATTTGATGGGTTTGAGGCGGTGTGCTTTGCGGTGTGAATTGGAGACCGTTGATTGAGGATAATGTGGATGGTTGAGATTTTAAGTGAGAGAGTGGACACGGATCGTGATCCGTGCATACGTTAACCAACCAATGGGGCTTTTTATTCCTCTTGCAGTCGAAATTTGGTTCAGAACTAATTATTTGTCTAGGTTTTTTTTTATATAGATTATATCTAAACTTTTTTTTATTTTTTTAATCTAAAAAATTCTGAAAAAAATATGAAAATTTAAAAAATAAAAAATTCAATATTTTTACATTAACATTTTTTTAGAAACCAATAGTTAGAGGACTTAATTTTGGCAGGCATCAGATAAATAAGATGAGTATCTAATACAGCAGTTAATTTTTTAAAATTTAAATTGTAATTGGTTCTACATAAATCATCTTATGCAAGGTATACCTTAATATTAGACTCCTTTTTATGAATAATGTACCAAAAATTTATAATAAAAAATTATTGTTGAAGGTATACATCATCAATAATTAACTTCTCGCCATCGATGACTTGTTTGCTTAACAACATATATCCCTACTTAAAAAATAAAAAAAATATTTATAGTTCCAGCATTTTAAAACACATCGATATTCATTTGTTAATATTAAAGAGGATTGAGATAGGGGAATAATTTTATCATTTCAGCAAAAAATAAATAATTTTTTTACTTCTAAGGCAATAACTGTCTTGGTACTAAGTTATTTTATAGTTTTTTTTCTTATCAAATGATAAAAAGTACTCCTATAGTCCTACCCCTCATCGTGAATATCGACATAACCTTATGTCTTCAAACTAAAAATCTTTTTCTTGAAAATGGATCATCAATGGAAATTTGATTTTTTTTTTTTTTTTTTTTTGAGAAATTATCTAAAAGTTCTTAAGTTTAGAACTTGTACCACAAGCTCCAATTCTATATCATGATGTCTATGAGATTTTTAAATTCTTTTATCTATTTGTTATATTAAAAAGACTCTTGAACCTAATGATTTAAATAATTACATCAAGATCTTATGGGTAATTTAACTTCTTTTTCGTTTTTTAACTTTTCAAACAAAAAAAATCTACTCTTACTCCAAACTCCTAATATGAACAAGAGATATTTGTCCAAAAGTCCTATTTCAAAATTATCTATTGGCTAAAGTCCACCTATACCTTTTTTTCTTCCTAAAGTCCTAACTAAAAAGGTTTTAATGCTTAGTCCTGTTTTTACATAGGGAGGGGCTATATACAACCCACATTTTTACTAAACGTAGCCCATTTGAAATTTTAATTGGTCCATTTTATCCTTTTCTATCTACAACCCACTAATACTTTAGGCAACCCACTAATATAAAAAACACAAGTTTTTAAATACCCTAAATGCCCAATTCTAAATACAAGACAGGTTTCTATTTGCAACTCATTTAACCATTAATTAAAATAAAACAAAGAAAAAATAGAAATCAGCTTCCACCTTATTCGGCAAGCCAAACCCGAAACAAGGGTTTCACGCATTATCGGGAGCAACATCACCAGCTTTTTCTTCTTCATCATCGCACCTTCGGCAAACCAGCAGCATCACCTTCATCTTCATCTTTGGCAAGCCAAAGAGCAGCAAGATCACGATCACTCCACCAGCACGAGCAGCCACAAAAGTCATCCTCGGCAAGCCAGACCAACACGAGCACGAGCAATCCACCATCCACGAGCAGCCATCATTTTCTTCGTCATCGTCTTCTTTGCACTACCTTTGGTATGTTTTTGTTTTTGTATTGTGATTCTTCTTTAAATTGTTGAATGTTAAATGTGTTTGAATGTTAAATGTTAAATATAATGTGATTCTTTTTAATGTGATTGTTTTTTCATCTTTGTAACGTGATTATTCTTCATCTCCACCATCGACAAATGTTTGAATGTTCAATGTGTTGGTTCAAAACGTTATTTAACTTTTGAATTGTTTTGATTCGGCCTGTAAATACCGAATACAGCAAATC
The DNA here is from genome assembly GCA_017140935.1 of Hamamelis virginiana. Classification (NCBI taxonomy): domain Eukaryota; kingdom Viridiplantae; phylum Streptophyta; class Magnoliopsida; order Saxifragales; family Hamamelidaceae; genus Hamamelis; species Hamamelis virginiana. Next base: position 15,750 of record JAESVK010061569.1, read on the forward strand.
ACATTCGTCTCTATAGTGCCGAATGTAATGTTTAATATTTGGATATATGGAGCCGAATGTAGTATGTTGTATTCGGTATTTAATGGCCGAATAAATGGGTAGAAGCACAAAAATCATAATGCTTGCATGGACTTAGTGAACTAGTCCCATGGTAGTCCGGTACTCTCACCATAATTGATGGTTAGATCAAGGATTATAAACATGCTCCACCGCCAGAAATCCCCCTAACTAATGCTCCACCAATTATTGTATTTTGACACCTGAAACGAGACGTTTAATGTTTTTGTTTTCAACTAACTACTAAACCAATACTAATCCATATGAAGTAAAATGGATGGTAAGCTCATCTCCCCTGCCAAAGGGACAATAGATAATTTTATAGATACAACTCTGTCAGTAGAAGCCAAACTGTTTTTGTGCAGTGATGTATTGAAATTTTCTTTTTAACTTCCACACTAAAATAGACAAACAACTGTTTATTGCCTTCTTGCAAAGGCATACAATTTCTAGGAAAGAGCAGCATCTATGCATACGTGGAGTTATAAGATCCATAGTCTATTCCCATCTGATTTTTATTAAGCTACTTTATACTATTTTGTAGAAAAGTACTAGTTTTCCTTTTACATCCGCAATAAGTTAAGCGATTTCTATTTAAGACTCTTAGTGATAATTGTTAATGTTGGCCAATTCCATTTATTGAGCCACATATATAAATTTTAGTGTGATTGAAGAGCTAGTGTGATTGAAGAGCAAAAAAGAAAAAAAAAATATCACAGCTGGTTATCGGACTGTGTTTTGAATGCAGATTGATCAAAAAAGCACCTACTTGTGTTGGCTAACCTGTTGGTGAAGTCTCTAGATGTTCATACTATAGACCTAGGATCGAATCCTGCCTTCATCATAGTCCGCTACATTTTCTAGAATGAGATCAACCTTATTTTGAAGAATTATAAACATGTGAACTTTGAATGAGTAACCAACTCATTGTTTGTAATCTTGTCCTATCCCAAATCTTTACACTTGTGTTAGTGTCTTTGTAATATACACAATGACAACTTGAAAATAGTATAAACATGTGAACTTTGAACTCCTTACATCATCTAAGTTTGAATTGAGCATGTAAATATGAATAATTTTATATTGTGTACCCTAATTTTATTACAATCATTATATGTTGTAGGAAAAATGACTGAACAAGGTGGTACGAAACGGCCTTTTGAGGACACTAATGTGGATGAAAAGGAAGAACGAAAACGTCCAACAGCGTCGGAGCGAAAGAAACGGGAAATTCACTCCGTTTACGTGAAGAAAAGTAAAAGAAAAGTTGCGGTTAATCCAATTCTTGGGGGAGTTGGGGCTTCAGTTGGGGATGACCCTACAGCAGTGCATGCATCATAGCATGTATCTGAGCCTACAGCAGTACTGAACAAGGTGGTACGAAACGTCCTTTTCTTCGGCGAGAGGTTGACGAATGCAAACAAACCCACACATACGCGGGAAAGAAATTGTTGCTTGTTTTGTTTTGGTGTTGGGGTTAATATAGTCATTTGATAAATTCTGATATATAGGTTGCTTACAGTAATTCTGATATGTATTGGGTTGTATTTAGTCAAGGGTATAATGGGTATATTAATAAAAATTTTATTGTACTGTCTTTAGTAAAAAAACATATGGGTGGGTTGTATTTAGAAAATGGATTACGTTTAGTAAAAGGGCCCCACCCTTTTACATAATCTATATTTTTTGGGTGACAAAATTATCCTTAATAGACACAATCTTCATTTTATTCTTTCTTTTTCTCTCTCCTCCCACTCTTTTCCTTTTAATTTATGTCTTCTCTCTCTATGAAGGCATACCTCCACTTAATTTTGATTACCGAGATTTCCTGACTGAGTTTTGTGTGCAACATTAGAAGATTCAATAAATATGATTAGCTAGTCACCATTCTCTGTTGGAGACGGGAGCTTGAAACAGAAAACCTGGGATTTTGTATGAGGCAACAAGAGATGGAAGCAGAGAACCAACGGTTAACTAAGAGGCAGTGTGAATTGCAGGCAGGAAATCGGCAACTATAGCCTTGCAGATGTATGAGGATCAGTCTTCAGGATTGGTAGGAACAGGCTATAAGAGTCTAAGGAGGTTAATTAGCGACTGGTGCTCATTGGCAACGATCCCGAGTTCCTACCAAACAATCTCGCCGCGAACAGCATTTTCGAGAATTCCGATAATAGCAGTCGTCAATTTCACGATGGAAGCAGAATTTCCCCTGGTGTTATTTGGCGATTTTGTTGATTAATGTGATAATGAAGGTTTGCCATAGTCGATCCACTGCATTATAAAGTTGCAGATCTGTAGCATCAAATACCAGTTGTTGCTGCTTTTTCTTTTCTTTTCTTTTTTTCTTCTTCTCCCACAGTCCGGCCATGGCAGGGATTATTCAATCAGATCTGATTTGATTAATAAGCAATGAGAGCTAGCAATGAGAGCCACCACATTGTGCTCGCTGACACTAATATGATTTCTTTTGCTTCAGTTAAAAAGGTTTATAGAATGACAAACTTGTGTGCTCCAAGAATAAGAGATTCATGTAGGTGAATATGACATGTTATGTGTTTGTGGAGGAGATATATAGAGAGAGAGATTGTAACATTAAACGTAGGAACTCAGAGAAATGGAAAATTAATTTTTTGTGTTTGGCTCGAAGCATTCCCCTGCTTATAGATCTGAACTAGTAAAGAAATAAGATTGAAGAGAGAGAATTGAAGTAGCAGAGAACTGTACGCAAATTGATTTTTATCAATTTGGGTGTTGAAATAACATGATTTATATATATAAAGAACTCCATTGATTGGATTGTAAGAAAAAAAAATTAATTAATCTTTTGTTTGGTTGATTGGAACATATAAGAAAAAGAAAGATTTTTTTTTTTTTGGGCGCAGTGACCTGCATTTTCCAGCATAGTGACCTACGTTTCCAACGTAGTGACTTGTATTTTCCGGCCTAGTGACCTGCGTTTTCGACATAGGGAACTAACGCAGGTCACTACGGGGTGTGACATAGTGAACTCGAGGGTTGGGGGTGTAGGTGCGTTGAAGGTTGTTAGAAATGAGGGGTATTTTTGTCCAATTCATGCCAAAAAGACTTTTGGAAAGAAAAATCTGTTAAGAGGACTTTTGGCATGAAAATCTTCTAAATGAGGACTTAGCCAAATTCCCCTGTATAAACAAATAGGTGAAATGATCAAGTCATCATTTGTTGACTACATCATAACTCAATAAATAGATATCAATACAATTAATTTTATATACTTAAAACCATAATATTTCTTCAAAAAATTAAAAACAATATAGTAAAAATAGATCTGACCTGATATAATTCTTTGATTAATTGCCATATTGACCCTAGGGCTCATAACATGGGAGCTCATGTGGTGGTTCAATAGGCCTCGAGGACCCATGTTTCTGGACTATGGTCCAAATAGGAGCTACCATGAATCCATGATGGAACTTGGTTTGTGTTCTTTGGTGGTTGCTTAATTTATTACATATATATAATTTCCAATAAAAAATGAAAAACACTGTATACTGAGCTTCTTAAGTTGCATGCTATATCCGCAAAGCATATACTTAAGCAACTACTTAGCTTAGCCCTAGAGATGCCTTTTCCTTCCCCACGTCATATATATGATGAATTAATGACTTTTAGAAGTAATAAATTTAAAAAAAAAAAATGTTGAATGTTTTTTCCTTTTTTTTTTTTTAAAAAAAA
>JAESVK010061570.1:4427-16541 GCA_017140935.1 Hamamelis virginiana
CGCCAAAATTTTGCAATGCGGTTTCTATTGGCCTTCCTTGTTCAAAGACTCCTTCGAGTTTTGCAAAACCTGTGAGCATTGCCAACAGTTAGGGGGAGTTACTAGGAGACACATGATGCCCCTCACACCCATCATAGTTATAGAGATTTTTGACTGTTGGGGCATTGATTTTATGGGACCTTTCCCATCCTCCTTTGGTAACCTTTACATCCTTCTAGCAGTGGACTATGTGTCCAAGTGGGTAGAGGGAGTCCCGTCTAGAACCAATGACCACAAAGTAGTGTTGAAATTCTTGAAAGAACATGTCGTGTCTAGATTTGGGGTGCCTAAGGCAATCATTAGTGACGGCGGTTCACATTTTTGCAATCGCCCCTTTGAGACTTTAATGAATAAATATGGGGTAACCCATAAAGTGTCAACGCCTACCACCCACAGACAAATGGTCAAGCTGAGTTGGCCACTAGGGAGATCAAGCACATTATAGAGAAAACTGTGAACCCCAATAGGAAAGATTGGTCGCTTAGGTTGACTGATGCCTTATAGGCGTATCGCACGGCCTACAAAACGGTTTTAGGCATGTCTCCCTATCGCATAGTCTATGGAAAGGCGTGTCACCTGCCAGTAGAGATGGAGCATAGGGCATATTGGGCTATTAAACATTTTAATCTTAATTTGGATGCCGCAGGTCAGAAGAGAAAGCTCCAGCTGAGTGAGCTTGAAGAAATCAGGCAAGATGCCTATGAGAGCGCCAAAGTGTTCAAAGACAAAATGAAAGCATTTCATGACAAGAACATAGCTCGCAAGTCTTTCGAGCCGAATCAGAAAGTCTTGTTGTACAACTCTAGGCTGCACCTATTCCCTGGTAAGCTGAGGTCCCGATGGGTGGGACCATTCATTGTCAAAACCGTGTTTCCTCACGAGGCTGTGGAGATTGAGAATCCCAAGAATGGCAACATTTTCAAAGTGAATGGGCAGTGCCTCAAGCCATTTTTGGAGAACTTTTCGCGTGAGACTGTGGAAGAAGAACTTGTGGACCCAGTCTACCACGAAGCCCCATCCGAGTAACTTCTTATGTTACTACTTGTATATAGCTTCTATCTCTCATTTCTTTTGTTTTTCTTTTGGGAAATTGTGGATACTCTAACCTTTGTGCAGATTTAATGAATTGTGAATGATTCACTGATGCTGTTGTTGCTCCCATCCCATTTTTGTCTTAAAATGCTTATCTTTTCATGCATTGAGGACAATGCTCATTTTTAAGTAGGGGGGAGGTTCATTTGTGTTCATTTTCTCACATATACTCACACATAGGTAGTTTCTTTTTGGCAAAGAGTAGCTGTCTTGTTTTACTTGCTTTAAATTCAGTCCCTCTTACTTTTGTAGATAGTAACAAGTAGCAATGATGCGAAATTTTTCGATTTTAAGGCTTACATGAGAATAAAACTCTAACTTGTAGATTATGCTTCTTTTTGAACTTGTGCGTATGATTATTGAACTTTTCCATTTGCACATGCACGCCAGCATAGTTGAACTTAACCTGCATTGTTACAGCTTAGTTTCCATCATCCATTCCATCTATTCATGCTTTTACCTCATGACGGGCATCATTATACTCAATTTTCATGACATTTGGTGTCATATGCCTTACAAGTAATTAGTTTAGCCCCAAGCCCTTTTTCGCTTGGTTTTTGGCTTCAAAGAGCACTTTTTTTGCATAACTTTACTATTTCAACGCATTTTATTCAAATTGAAACACTTCAGCATTTTTGAAACATGATTATAGGCCCTTGTTGTCCTTTTAACCCTTGTTCATGGTTGAGTTTCAAATTGAACCCCCATTTGAGCCTATATTGCCTTTTTATTCAAAGCCTAAGAGCCGGAGAGGGGGGAATTGTTTATTTGGTGTACCAATGCGAGTGCGAGCATGCCGAGCAAGTTTCTACATGTATTTTGGGTATGCTGAAGGTTTGAGATGGTGGAAAGGTCTTAAGGTATGCAATTGGAGGCATGAATGCATGAAAATGCAGCAAATTGGCAAATTTTGCAAAGGAGTACCGGTACTGGCTTAAGTGGTACCGGTACCACTCCTCCAGAAAGTTCAGTACCGGTACTCATTTTAAGTGGTACCGGTATTCAAGTAAAAAATTCGAATTCTGCAGCTTAAAATCCCCCATTCCGAGATTTAACCCTCATTCCCACACAACTATCAACCTTCTCTCTCATTTTCCTCTCCCTTGCAAACCTTCCCATCACTCTTGTGACCTAAATCACCCATTTATCATCAAATCCCTCCATTCAAACCCTTATCCCTCACATATTCTCTTTTTTCACCTATTTTTCCCCCCAAAATCCACAAACCCTAACCCTAAATCTCCCATTTCACCACATTTTCATTTCCGCCATCAAAGGAAGGGGATTTCATGCTATGGTTGCTGTTTTTGCTTGGTTTCTTGGAGAATTGAAGTTCTTCAAGTTTCATTTGGTGAGTAACCTCAGTTTTTGAAGTTTTCAAGTATATTTTGGGATTCTTTTTGGTTCAATTTGTGTTGGGGTTTGTTGAAGGGAGTGGGTGGCTATTGTGTGTTACTTTCTTGCGTGTTGTGTGACTTTTTGGTTTGGAAATGATGGTTGGGGGGAGGAGAATGCTTTGTGATGTGAGGGATGGGTGTGTGGTGCTTGTGGAAATGGGTTTATGGGACTGCATTGTGGCTATGCTTGGGTTATTCGCTGTTTTTGGATTACTGTTGATTGCTATGGCCAGAACTAAGAACCCTAAGAAAGGGAATGCCCCGAGCTCTTCTGCGGAGCGTGTTTCGAAAAAGAGAAAGGGTGTTACATCTGTGCCTGTGAAAAGGGGCAAAGGGAAGAGGCATTTGAGTGACAGCGAAAGTGATGCGGATGAGGACGATGAAATTGAAGCCATGTTTGAGGATGAACCGCAAGCAAAGGAAATCTCTTGGGCAGAGTCTCTTGTAAAAAGGGGTTTTCAATGTGAGAGAAGTTTCGATGAAACAACATTCCTCCGCTCTCATCCCATTAGAATCGTAATTGAAAATCAAAAGCTGGGATTTCTCTGCAAACCCTTGGAGGGCTATCATCCTTCTATAGTGAGGGAGTTTTACTCCAACATGAAGCTTCTAGCAGACGTGGAGTTCCAGCTGAGTACTACAGTGGGCGGAAAATCATTCATAGTGGACATGCCTACTATCGCCTCAGCACTTGGTTACCCCTGCCCTGATGAGTCTTCTGCGAGACCTTATCCATTCCGTGCTTTGACCGATTTCAATGCTGAATCATTCCCCAATGCCATGTGCTCGAATCCGCCAGAGATGGGTGATTTTGCGAGAAAGGAATTTATTCTAGGGAAGTTGAAATCAGAGTATGCTCTCATGAACAAGATTATTCACAACAGGATCATTCCCAGAGGAAAAGAAAAGTTTCCTAAGCTTGATGAAATCAGATTCTTATTTGAGGTGATGAGTGGGGCACCGATTGACTTTGCGGCAGTTATGTGGGGAGTAATAAATGATTTCCTCGAGTATACGAGCAAGAAGAGTTTCATGCCATTCCCGTGCCTAGTCACCCAAATTGTAAAAGCTGAGGGTATTAAACTCCCTCCTAAGAGCAAGATGGTGCCTCGCCATCTCGGTCCCATCACAAATGTAACAGAGGCAAAAAGCATTGCGGCTTCATCACAGGCTAGGCCAGTGCGCCCTCCTTCAGCTGCTAGTGGGCCACCTGCTGCATCAGTTCCCAGCCGGCAAGTCTGTTTCCTCTGCGGAGAATGGAGCGGTACATCAAAGGATGGTTCAAGTGCATTCTGGGAAAGCAGAAGCAGATAGACCACCGTTTGACCAAACTTGAGAATGAAGTGCATACCATGAGAGGTGATCAATCGCCGATTAGCTCATCCCTTCCTAACTTGGAAGGAGATTCTGAGGAGCTAGACGACTGTGTTGATGAGGATGACCTGAGCTCTGAGGAGGATGATGATGATGAGGGGAATGAGTAGTTGAGGCACTTCTGTGAGCCTGGATTCGGTTTAGTTTAGTTTAATAGTTGTTTAGTGTTTGTTTTCAGTCTAGGTTTAGTTTACTTTCAGCTTGTGTGTGTGCAGGGTAGCATAGGGATGGTGCTAGCAAAACGGTAGTGACCCAAGCCATGTCAAGCCAGCACCCATTTTGTTCCTCTAAGCCCCTTTGTGTAACCCAAGGTCATTTCAAGCCTAAAAGACCTATTTGATTTCAAAAAGGCGGCTTGTTTCTTTTTGAATGCTATGAGAGTTTAAAGGTTGAATTATGCTTAAATTCTCTGCTCATTTTTTATGATTGTGCTAATTGAGTACTTCATTCCTACATTCACCATTACTGTGCATCTTTGTTGTATAAATTGCGGTCTTGCGAAACTTTAGCTGGCAACTTTCACACACATGGGAATGTTTAGTTCATTCTAAGTTCAAACATTTGCATTGTTTCTAAGTTTAAGTAGTGTGCTCATGTTTGTCATGTGAAATGAATCATCTAGTTAAGCTGCTTGTTGTGGTTTCTTTTTGTTAAATCTCTTTAGTTCTTTCTTGTTCAAATCTTACTAGGGACTAGCAAGATACAGGTTGGAGGGTGTGTTTAGCACATAAAACCTTCCATTTTTGCTTTCGTTTTCATGCTTATCGTATGCTTTTGAACCCTAGTTTGGTGTAGAACAGGTATTTTTGATTCTTTCATTGTTTTTGATCATTCGCAGGTAATGTGGAGTATTTCCTACCTTGTTGATGCGTTTACAGGAAGTTCAGAGTCACCGGTTGCCATTTGATGCTCGCAAGCGTGTTTTATCGCACGTTTGTGATATTCATGCGCAAATCTTCCCCGAAGCATATCCAAATTGTGTTTCTTCGCTCATCTAAGCTCGAGAAGCCCTCCGCTACATTCCTCGGTGTCAACCAAAGTTGCGTGAGTGCACGGATGAAGTAAAGCTCGATGTTTGACCAGATAATCCTACAACATACGAGGGAGCGATGTTGGACATCGACTCGAGTAGATGGCAAGAGGCCATGAAATCTGAAATGGATTCGATGTATTCTAACTAAGTCTGGACTTTGGTAAATCCACCTGAGGGTATAGTACCTATAGGCTGTAAATGAATTTACCAAAGGAAGATAGGCTCGGATGGAAAGGTAGAAACCTACAAAGCTAGACTAGTGGCAAAAGGATATAATCAAAAGCAAGGTGTTGACTATGAGGAAACCTTTTCGCCAGTAGCTATGCTAAAATCCATTAGGATCTTGTTGGCTATAACCGCACACTATGATTATGAGATATGTTAGATGGATGTAAAGACCGCCTTCCTAAATGGTAACATTGAGGAAGATCTTTATATGGAACAGCCTAAGAACTTTATATCCAGTGGTGAGGACCACAAAGTGTGCAAGCTACAGCGGTCCATTTATGGACTAAAACAAGCTTCTCGAAGTTGGAACATTCGATTCAATGAAGCAGTCAAATCATTTGGCTTCCTTCAGAATATGGATGAACCATGTGTGTACAAAAAGGTTAGTGGGAATGCAGTCACATTCTTGGTCCTTTATGTGGATGATATCATAATCATTGGGAATGATGTAGGAATGATTTCATCGATAAAACTTTAGCTCTCTAGCAACTTCTCCATGAAGGATTTGGGAGAAGCAACCTATATACTAGGAATAAAGATCTATAGAGATAGATCTAAAAGGTTGCTTGGTCTCTCACAATCCAGTACTAGATAAAATACTGAAGAGGTTCAGTATGGAGAATTCCAAAATGATAGAATATGAGCAACATGGATTCGCAGCGGAAGGAATACAATAAAAATTTTATATAAGATGAATCCTTACTCATAATCAAACAAAGAATCGAACTCAAGCATTGGATTATGAATATAAATCAAGAACATGAATTAAACAAATTTAAAAACAAGCTTACTTGATTTGCCATTGATAAAACCTCGATCGCATCCTAGCTTCAAAGTGTATGAAGCCTCCAAGGTATCCACACGAACCCAAGATTCCATAAGCTTCTTGGAATGAACAACTTTTGAACAAACCAAGCTTGAGAGGGAGAGAGTGGATTTCGGCCATGGGAGGAGAGAGCACTAGGGCCGGCCTCCTCTTAGGGAATAATGAAAAGCCACTCTTCCTTTTAGGGTTTGGATGTACTAGTGCTAGCATGCACCCTCACCTTATGTATTTATAGATAAATACTAGGGTTTCTAATATTTTGCAACTTAGTCCTCTTTATTTAACACTTAACTAAAGAGACCAAGTAAGTTACATTAATTAGAAACTAACCCCTCTCCTAACTTTAAGAACTCACTTGTGTCCTTTTGTGTGTGACCCTTTGGGTTCATCCCAACCTAGCAGTGGACAAGGACATCTCTATGTCTCCTAAAATAGAAAGTTTCTATTTTTAGGTTCAATTGGAATAATTCCAATTATGCCCTCATTGATAACACTTTATCAATAGGCCTACACTGGTCATGAGTGACATCTAGCAACATATCATGACGTACCCTAGGTGTGGGTGAATAGCGGAACCATATGAACCCTTCATGTTACTTAATCCCTCATTCGCTAATGTCACTGTTAAGATATTCAGGCATGGTTATTAAGTCAAACCATATCTTAACAACTTGTTATATGTTCTACAAAATATAATTCTCAATAAGATAAACTCATGAAACACTTTTCACAGTTTACCTATCACCATGGCCATGGATTTCACACTGAGAATTATCTTTGTGAACGAACCTTGACATTCTCTCTCATCAAAGATGAAAGTGATGATTCCTTCATGCGTACTCATTTACCTTCATACATAACCCTACTAGAGCCAATGAGTACCGATTACACCCTTGTGATTAAGGATGTACGAGATACTATCAAACTCAAGTGACCTATGCATAAGATAACTATGGTGCCTCAGGTCTAAGGATTACCAAATTAATGGTCGTAACAAAAGAATATTCTTTTGACTAATCTCCATAAGAACATTCTAGCAGATCATGTTCAGTGTACATATTCTCTAATATGCACCCACAGAATAACTATAGTGTCACTACACCGATAGGAAAGACTACCTATCCTCCCATTGGAGCTAGTTTAAATCTGTGCTACTCTTAACGGTTTATTAAATATCCACTTTAATAAACCTATGAGTAGGAACTTGTTTAGAACAAATGTGTACGAGAAATATGAGTCTCCATATCTCAACAACTTGAGATACATATTTCTCCTATCATTTATTTATGGACCTTATCATATATATATAAATACATACGATAAGTTGTACCTTTAAATAAATATAATATGAAATTGATATGCCCTTTAGGATTGGTTTTAGGGCATACCTCTAACACAAAAGGGGTTTGCTTCCCTTTAGACATGGAATTCATCTCTCTAAGGATATGTCTCCCAAGACAGATCAGGAGAGAGAGCATATGAATAAGATCCCTTATGCATCAGCTATGGGGAGTCTTATGTATGCCATGCTATGTACTAGACCTGATATTAGTCATGCTATAAGTGTTGTCAGCAGATATCAGTCTAACCCGGGTGAGGCATACGGGGTGGCGGTCAAGGGCATCCTTAAGTACTTGAGAAGGACTAAGGATTTGGTTATTGTCTATGGAGGAGATGAGCTCAAAGTAGATGGTTTCACTGACTCTGATTTTCAGTCAGACATAGATGATAGAAAGTCTACATCTGGATATTTATTCACCTTGAATGGTGGAGTGTTTAGTTGGAAGGGCTGTAAGCAGTCTATTACAGCAGATTCCACTACAGAAGCTGAGTATGTAGCCGCCTCCGAAGCTGCCAAGGAAGCTGTTTGGATCAAGAAGTTCATTTCAGAACTTGGAGTGGTTCTAGCCATTGAGTCACCTATACCTATGCATTGTGACAACAATGGGGCTATTGCTCAAGCCAAGGAACCAAGGTCTCATCAGAAGTCCAAGCACATTGAAAGGCGTTTCCACATGATTCGAGAAATCATTGAGCGAGGAGATATTAGTATGCAAAGAGTAGCATCTGAGGATAACACTGCAGACCCACTTACCAAGGCTCTTACCCAGAAAGTCTTGGATCAACATCTTTAGAAGATGGAGATGAAGTACATCACCAATTGAATTTAGTGCAAGTGGGAGATTGTTAGATATGTGCCCTAAAACCAATTGTTAAGCTGTATTTAGGGTTTTATATTTCATTATATAATCATTTATGAAACTTTGTTCATTAATGATATGGCTATTTTTATCATGTAAACTTGTGTTTAATTACTGTTCATGATAAAGTCCTTGGATAATATGATAGAGAGTTATATCTCAAATGTTGAGATAGAGAGACTTATAACTTTTAAGTACATCTATCCTAAACTAGTTCCTGATCATAGGTTTATATATTTAGACGATTATAAACCGTTAAGATTAGCACAGGTTATGCTAGCTCCATGGGAGGATGGTAAGTCTCAAGCCATCTGTGTAGAGACACTATAGTAAACCTGTGGGTGCTTGTTAGAGAACAAGTACACCGAACGTGACCAATATGAGTACAGCTTATGGAATTCTATTTGTATGTCAAAAGCTACTCATGTGTATTGTCACACTTGTAATCCCTAGACTTGAGACACCCCTTGTTATCTTATGCATGAATTGCTAGAGTTTGATAGTATCTCGTACACCCTTAACCATAAGGATGTAATCGGTACTCATTGGCTCTAGTGAGTTATGTGTGAAGGTAGGTGAGTGTGCAATAGAGGATCACCACCCTTAATAGAAAAGGGGCGAATGTCATAGTTAATTCACAAATAACTATCTCAATGAAGTCTTTGGCCAAAGCAGAAGGTTACCAAGAAAAGTGTTTCAAGGGTATACCGAATTGAGATTGTATTTTGGTGAATTTATAACATAAGATTAAATTAGGGTTTTGACATGAATCCATACCCAATTAATTTAATCATGACATTGTTTGGTGAGGGATTATCAATTACACGAAGGGTTCATTTACGTAGATATATTCACCTATACCTAGGGTACGTCATGATATGTTGCTAGACGTCACTCATGACTAGTGAAGGCCTAATGATAAGTGTTATCATTGAGGGCAAGATTGAAATTGTTCCAATCGAACCTAAAAATAGAAAGTTTCTATTTTGGGAGACATTAAGATGTCTCCTCTCACTACTAGGTTGGGATGAACCCAATGGGTCACACACATATGGGTATAAGTGAGTCACTTAAATTAGGGGAGAGGTATATTCCAATTTATTGTTATTTATGTCCTTATTATTAAGTGTTAATGAGAGAAGGACTAAATAATAACTACTAGGAATATTTACTATATATATGTGATGATAGGTCAAGCTAGGACAAGCAACCTATCATCATAAAAGAGAAGGAGGGCAAAACCCTAGGAGCCGTGAGCTAACCCTAGCCACTCTATCTCTAGCCGCCACTCTCTCTCTCTCTCCATGCTTGCCTCTTTTCAATAGTTGTGAAGTTGCAAGGGGTTTGGGTGATCTTGTGCTCGTGTGGACTTCATTGGAGGCATCCATACACTTTGGAGATTGAGGATTTGAAGATAGCATTTCAAAGGAACATATCAAGTAAGCTTTATTTTAATGTCTTTAATTAAAGTAGATTCGATTCATCATTATAGTTCATCCTTGGGATGAGTACCATGGAAAATTTTAAATCCTACCTTCCGCTGCGTTTTCTCATGGTATTCTTTCAATAATGTCCATAAATAAATTATAAGAGAAATATATATCTCAGGTAATTGAGATAGAGAGACTTTTATTTCTCACACACATTTATTCTAAAATAGTTCCTACTCATAGGTTAATTAAAGAGGACATTTTATAAACCATCAAGAGTAGCATAGATTTAAACCAACTCAATTGGGAGGATAGATGGTCTTTCCTATAAGTGTTTTGACACTTAGGTTAATCTGTGGGTACATGTTAGAGAACGTGTACACTGAACTTGATCTGCTAGAATATTCATATATGGAGATTAAGTCAAAGGAATATTCTTATGTTACGTCCATGTGTTTGGAAGTCCTTAGACCCGAGACACCATAGCCATCTTGTGTTTTAGTTATTAGGGTTTGATAGTATCTTGTACAGCCTTAACCCTACGAATGTAATCGATACTCATTGGCTCTAATAGGTCATGTGTGGAGATAGATGAGTAGTCAATAAGGAATCATCACTCTAATTAGTATGAGAGACAATGTCAGGGTCAGTTCTCAAAGATAACTCTCGATATGAATCTCTGGCCAGAGTGATAGGTGAACTATGAAAGTATTTCATCAGGTTCATCTTATTGAGATTATATTTTAGAGAACACATGACAAGATGTTAAGATAAGGGTTTTGACTAATATCCATACCCGGATTATCTTAACAGTGACATTAGGGGATGAAGGATTAAGTAACAAGAAGGGTTCACATAGTTCTACTATTCACCCAAACCTAGGGCACGTCATGACACATTGCTAGACATCACTCATGACCAGTGAAAGCCTATTGATAAAGTATTATCAATGAAGGCATAATTGGAATCGTTTCAATTGAACCTTAAAATAGAAAGTTTCTATTTTAGGAGACATAGAGATATCCTTGTCCACTGCTAGGTTGGGGTGAACCCAACGGGTCACACACAATAGAGCATAAGAGAGTCTTTTGAATTAAAGAGAGCATAATATTCCTATTTATTGTTAATTTGGTCTTTATTATTAAAGGTTAATAAAGAAAGATAAAGGAATGACTAAATAGCAAATAAAGGGAAGTTTACCTATAAATATGAGGTTATGGGTCAAGCTAGCACTAAGCAACCCTAGCTATCATCAAGTGGAGGCTAAAAGAAAGTAGGAGAACCCTAGGGCCATCCCTCTCTCTTTTCCTCTCTCCCATAGCCGAATTCCACTAGCTCTCTAGCTTGCCTCTTGCTCAAGTGTTGACAAGTTGCAAGGATTTTAAGGATCTTGTGCTCGTGTGGATACCGTTGGAGGCTTCATCCTTTTGGAGCTCGGGTTCGAAGATCGCAAAAAATAAAAGAGGGTATTGTAAGTATGTATTTAATTTAATTATTTATGTTCTTACTTTGTAAAATCATGATCTGATGCATAATCTAAATCCTACTGGAGTTTGATAGTGGATTCAGTTTTTGTAAAAAAATTTGTTGCATGACTTCCGTTGCGAATCCGTTTTACCATTGATTTCCTTTCAATAATTATTATTTAGTGGAATTAATAATTATTTATTGGTCATCTATTTAAATCAATAGGTGATTGAATGATAGGATTGATCAATAAGAGCCAAATTAGAAACTCTCTTTGGTCTCACTACTAGTCCTAGTTGAAATAGGAAAGAGGGAGGAAAGCATTATAAATAGAAGGTCTCCCCCCCTATGGCTGGCCAGCCCAATTCCCTCTTGGATTTTGCTTTCCTCTTGATTATTTTGAGAGCCCACACTTTCTCTCTCTCTTTCAAGTTTTCAAGGATCATAGTAGTGAAGATTCAAATGAGTTTTCAACCCCTTCTTCTCCACATAGTCTCTACAAGGACTCAAAGGTATGATCTTTGTTTTTAACCATTAAAGAAACATGAGTTTAAATCTGGATTTTTTTTTTTTTAAATAGCTTCCGCAAGGTTTTAGAAATCTATAATTGGTATCAGAGCCAACTCATGTATTCTTTCATTGGTTTATGGTTCAATGGTGTATTTTATTTCATGTTTGATGATTTAAATAATAAACTAGTGGGCTGTCCATGGATATTAAAATAAATTCCAGCATGTTATTTTATTGTTTAATATGTTATATTTTATATATTTTGATGTATAAATGTTTGGATAGCATATGGTTTATGTTTTAGGGTTTTAAAAACCCTAGAATGCTTTTTCATTGGGCTAGAAGCAAAACCCTAGTTAGGGTTGCCTCTATGGTGGACGGCCATCATAAGGATTTTTTTTTCTTCATGTTTTGATGATAAAAAATAAAATAAAAAAGAAGACCTAAGGGGAAGGGGATGGCCACTCTAGGGTTTGGGCACCTAGAGTTGCTATTTTGGAGTTTCCTATTAGGATTA
>JAESVK010061574.1:0-11227 GCA_017140935.1 Hamamelis virginiana
TAGATATAAGTGGGACAGAAAATCTCCACTTAAGAATAACATGAATTATATTAATTATAGTGCCATTTAAAAACTGACAAAAACTTTTATTATTTTCCGGATATTAGTTAATATCCGGAAAATAGTAAAAGTTTTTGATCCACTTAGCATTTTTTTTTCTTATGTTTTATAGATTGCATGGTTTCAAAATTTAGTATAGCTTGCTACATTTAGATTCAAACAAGTTGCCTAAGTTATGAAGTTTTACTCCTTTGGCAATGTTATTAATGACTTATTGCATCACCATCACCATCACCGCAGATCTTTTAAAAAAAAAAGGAGTGAGAGAGATCGAGAGATGCAACTAAATTCTCGCCACAAACTTGGTCTAGATATGAACCCAAGGGATTATTTGAAAAGTATAAAGACTCGTTAAGTTAAAAATGAGTTTGATCGATCTTTATTTTATTACTGTTTGATAATTAAGTTTATTTCTTTTCATAAATCTCTACAAATTTATTCAAACTTTTTGTATAGAATCTCAAAATAGGCTCCAAGCATGGATTTGTTTGTTTGCAAGTGCACATAGAGTGGTGGATACATGGTTTCATTAAATTTCATGGGACCAAGCTAAAGTAGTGGGAGAAAAATTGCCCCATTAAGTTATTAAAGTCATGCAACAATAAGGACCCAATATGGCACAAAATTGACAGAACTGAACCAGAAGAGATGGCCACTTATGTGAGCAGTTGCTTTTGCCTAGTTTTGTTGACAATTGATAATCAATGGACATGGTGACTTATTAACTTGTCCTGTCACCATATGATCTTGATTTTTGAAAAATCATTTGAGATCGACAATTGGTAATGGAATTATTTTGTCGATCGAAATTTTGGTATGGGCTTAATTGGTTTAGGGTTTCGATAACCATATAAAAATGGAATTATCTAATTAATAAACGTTTTTATTAATAAAAAAAAAATACTATTCTGACTGTCATTTTCACTCTCTCTCGTAGTTTTTTCAGTCTCTCGATCTCATAAGGGGATGAGACTCATGGATTCTAAATGAATGTGAATTCCATCCCTCGTGAAAGAAATAGAAAAAAATGACGGTAAAATGGCATTGCTTTTCACTTACTCTCAAACTTTAAGCTTTAGTTTTGGTGGATTTGCTTCAATTCTTCCAAAACCCAATTGAGGTAAGATGGAAATACTGCATTTGTTCCCATTTTTCTGAACTAATTCCAAAGGTTTTTTTTTTTTTTTTTTTCTTTCATTTGGGCCTTATTTGGGAATTTTGGAAATTGGATCAAGTTATGTTAAGTGCCTTCAATTGTCTACCTTACTTTTCGCATAGATTAGATTGAAAAGATATACAAGAAAGTGAGGATTTTCCAAATAATGATGAAACTAAAATCAATCACTCATTTTCAGTTAGGCTGGATTTTCCTGTTTCCCAAACAACCTCTTTAATTTAAAACCATTTATTCAATGAATCCAGAAGCCAAAAGCTGCCCTAGTTTTAAAAAACCAATACACCTGCCTTCCTAATTAAATCGAAGTACTATATCAGGACAAGTAGGCAAATAAAATGATGGAAGGGGCCCCTGATTTGATGCCCAATGAATGGTAGGTTGACAAAACAAAGACATCAAATATCAATGTGTTACATATTTTTGGTTAACTTTCACAATTAGCATGCATTCTCTTTTAGTACATCTTTGGCCTCTTCTTTCTTGTAAGATGTTAGGTGGAAGGTACATTTCCTTTTCTATTATTATGATCCTTATCAACCAACCAGTATACTAAAAATTAAAATTAATTCATATTTATTTTATTTTATTTTTGGTGTACTTTCGGCTAAGTAATATTTAAATAATTTAATGATAATTACAATTTCTCATAAATAGTTCAAAATTTTTAATAATAAATCATAAAAATAAAGATGTTATTTAGGTAAAATGATCAAGCGCAGAAGCATCTTAAATTCCTATACGGACACCTGTCTTCCTCTTACAAGCCCGCTAATTATATAATTATAGGGTATAAAGGTCCTATTTCTAAGAAGTTTTTACCAAAAAATTCCATCCAACAAATTCTTTTCCCATTTAGACTAGAGGAGATTTTGCCTAATTTCCACCTCAAAAGATGTTGGATTTAATTGTTAAATTTTAGACTTTTGGTTATAGATGCTATTTACGAGTCCTATATTGTAAAAAATTCTTTAACTTTGGACTTCCTTGATCAATTTTCCACTTTGTTTTTTGCTCAATACCCTCAAAATAAAATCACAAAAACATCCCCCTCCCAAAAAAAAGGGTTTTTTTTACTAATAGGACCTTGGTATAAGATGTCTATACCAAGAAGTCCTTATGATTTTGAGAGATACATGAATCTGCATAATTAGATAAGGACGCAAATACCCTTTATTTAAACAGAATGTAGCTTTAAAAGTGGCACGATTATGCTCAAAATATTCAGGGGTGTTACATAAAATGGGGTATTGTTTAACAATCAAAGCATTTTCACCATTGAAAGAAACTGTGTTGGAGAGGATTGACTCCGACAGCATTTCCAACACCGACGATTAACATTCGGGCATCGTAAAAGATGGCGAAAACAAGTAAGTTGGCGATCAAATAGGGCTTTCGGTGATCAAATGGGGTTTCAAATAGGTTTGAGTCATGTAGGTTTTGGTTTTTGTTGTTGGGAATAGTCATGCCAACCAATTTTTTGCTTTAGGATGGATGAAAAGTTGGTTTTTTGGTTTTGCAAGAGTTATGCATACATGTATCTCTGTAAACCGGAACAATCCATGTCTTACAACATGTAACATTGATTAACTTCTCTAGTTTTGATGAGGAGTCCTGTATACATGAGATTTTGTTTGTTTTGGCATATTTGGGTTGTATAAGATGACAAAAATAATTAAGAGGATTGAAATTGGATGTATGAAAAGTTAGTTTTTTGGGCTTGCAAAAGTCATGTATACATGTATCTCTGTAAACTGGAATAATCCGTATTCTATAACATGTAACGTTGATTAACTTCTATGATTTTAATGAGGAGTCATGTATACATGCTTTTAATTTTTGAGATCTTTGGGTTGTAATGGGTAATTGGGTTCTTGGTTGTTTGGTTTGAAATTGAAAATTGAGAAATGGTTATCGCTGAAGAGTCATGTATACATGATCGTATATATGCGTGTATATATCCTATTTAAAAATAAAAACAAGCTTTGGTGTTTTCACAGAGATACATGTATCTCTGTAAAATGCTCCCTGCAATCAAAATATACTTTATCTTATTTCAAATTCAAAAAACATTTCATATTCCAATTTGTTAAGTATATTATTCAAATAAAAAACTTCCTAAAACAATCACATTAAATAAGATAATATTATAATAACTAAAATCTAGCTGAAAATAAGGAAAAGGATAAATTAGACAAACTAATATTATTAGTTGACTTTAGAGGGGCCTATTGGTATAGGATCTTATCATTTGGACTTGGTGATAATAAAATATATTTTCGGGGTCCTTTGGATCATTTTCCAAATATATATATATATATATATATATATATAATGGAGGTGGAGAGCAATGGAGTCATTTAAGTTGAGCACAATCAATGGAGTGATTGGTTTATGATATATATATTTTTTAGTGATATTTATTATGGGCTATTATTGGGTGAGGATGTTGTAATATTTTGATTAAGCCCTAATGGCCCAACTACATAACCCAGCATGGAACTATTGGAATGAGCCCGACTAGATGGGCCCATTCACATGATTATTGTCTGACCTGTGGTACACTGGTATCAAAGAAATGAAAGAGAAAATTCAATAGAGCATTCTAGCACCTTATTTCTAGTTCCCTCTTTTCAAAAGTGACTTGCAAGTTGCAAGTAGATAGGGAATTCAACAATTGATAGGTCCCATCTAGGAATTTTACATGGTAAATGATTAGGTTCATTTGATTATTCTAAACACCCTCCAAGTTGTTTAGAAGTGATTATCACCCATCTCTTTAAATTAAAAGGCATCAGTTTAGGTCAGCTTTGTCAGAAATCACTTTTGGAGATCTATCTTTTCATATATCTCTTTAGGGAAAAATGTTCTAGTGAGCATTTGCTGACTTTAAGCTAAAGTAAGCAAAGAACACAAACCCTTGGATTGGAATCTTGAGATGAATTATCCATTAAGTGAATGAGAATCCAAGGGCTTGTGTTCTTTGCTGACTTTAGTTAAAGTAAGCATTTGCTGACCAGAACACTTCTATCTCTTTAGGTTTATATCCAAACCATCTCTTCACATATCAAAAATTTTATACTAGAAGTGATCGTGACAAAAATTAGGGTGCCTAGCTTTGGCTAACTATCCTATCACCCTTCAAGAAGCAGTATCATCCCACCTCTTAGATTAAATGGAAAGCTCCAACAGAGATTACAGACAAAGTTATTCCAAATACGGCCTAAGTCTTTATTCTGAGTTAGGAATTCTATTACACTTCAACAAAGATTAAAAGCACTATTAAAATGATTGTCATAATATTTTTATTTAATATAAAAAGAAATGCAACCAAACTTTAATAAAGTGAAAAATAAATACTATTTTGACTATTATGTGAGATATAAGAGTTGATCACACTTATTTCATATGGAGTAAATTAGCAATTACATCATGTGAGAAAGTTGGTATACTATACAATAGTAATATTAACAAAAATACACTGTCATAATAATAGTAATAATAATAATAATAAAAAAGGGAGAAAAGTTAAAAGCAAAAGTAGAGTCATGGCCTCATTTTCTTGGGTACAAAACTTACTCATTACATTCAATACACTAATTGGAGTCCTTTTCACCCATTTGTTCTTTTTATCTTTTTCCAACTTGAGTAAAGAAGGTTTTACCAAGAAGTTATTGAGTAAGACAAAGCAAAGAAGTCAATAACATGGGGAGTACTGCAGATTCCCAAGAGCAGGAGACCTTTCCTGTACTGCAAGTAGTAATTCACTGCCGTGAGAATATTAACTATTAAGAGAGGCAACTACCATTTTTCACTATGATCCAAGTACCTATTGCACAATGCAAGTGTGTAAGGGTTAAAAATTTTACCCTAGAATCCAAAGCACCCATTGATCTGGCAGCCAAATTTTACCCTATAATCTAGATTATAAGTGAAAAAAAAAATACCAAGAACTATTCTTAATTCTAAAAGATAAAATGAACTCTTCTATTTTTTTTCTCTTAATTCTTTAATTTTATGCACCTCAACATATTGAATCATATTTAATTATATTAAAAAAAAAAAATCTTAAAGTTCGGTCTCTTTTTTCATATTTTTTTAATCAAATTTATTCTATAAAAATATTTTATAATTATATAATAATGACTATGATATTAATGATAATACAAGAGAAAATCATCTAAAATGATTTGGTCATCTACGACACAGACTTAAGAATGCATCAATACAAAAGGGTGAATTGATTTAAGTCGAATATTTTAAAAAGTTAGAAGGAAGATTCAAAAGAATGTAATTAAAAATAGCTAAAAATTACATGTATGCTGTGGATTTTTTTTTTTTTAATTTTAAAAATTCAATATTTTTTTTAAAAAATAAAAATATAGAGGTACAAAGCACATGGCAAATTGCAGATATTGGAAAGAAAAGTTGTATGTAAGGATGAGTAACTTGAATGGAAAGGTAGAGGGGCCCTCAGCCTTGAAATGTTGCATAAAAGCAGTGTCGGTTTGATATGAAATAGAAAGAAGATTTGAAAAATGAAAGTGATATATGCAGTTGCAGCAACCTATATATGTATTATCATTAGTACAGATTTTTGGTTTCTCCTTTTTCCCTCTGTTTTGTTAGGTACAAACCTACCATTTCCCTCTTTCATTCACTATGCCCAACTAAATTGCAACATCATATGGTGTCCCCCCCATAAAAATGAGTGACATCAATTCACCTTATGAATCTGCACGGAAATCACAGTTTGCTCCTTTATATTATTGGTCAAAAACACTATTTGTACTCCTGTACTTTCAATTGTGACATATTGATTCCTGTACTTTTAAAATATAACAGATTGCACCCTTCTTTCAGCTGGTCATTTGTTTATTTGACTGAATAATGGTGTTAGACATTTGTTTATTTCAGCTGGTCATTTGTTTATTTGACCGAATAATGGTGTTAGACTTTTTTTTTTTTTTAATATAATATTTATCTTAGATTGTTAATGTGTCTATAAGCGTATCAGTGAAGTTTCATGATTTTTCTCAATGTATTTTAAATTTTATGAATTATTTGTTTCATACATTAAATAAAATCATAATAAATAAAATATATTTAAAAAAAATCATGAAACTTCACCGATATGCTTGTAGGCACATCAGCAATGTAGGATAAATACTGCATAAATCGGTAAGACACCGAATGCATTGAATGATGTGAATTTAATATAAATTTATTATTTCTGTATCAATAATAATTCTCAACAACTAAACTTATAGTAGCTTTACACCACTCCTTTTTGGGTTAAAAAGAAAAATTGAAAACTGCAGGAGCTCTGGATCGGCCAAGTACAAATAATGGCAGGGTCAAATTTAAGGGCAAATTAGGTTAAGGATTTGGGTGGGGTTATTGAAACTCCAATAATTATTCTCTACACCTAATAGTTTTTCATTCCTAAAATATTTATTTGCAAATTTACTTTAAAGGACATAACAAGTTTTAAAAAACCAAACAACTCAATGGTGTTTTGATCTCTACACCCAAAAGAAAAAAAAAAAATTCCTCATTTATACCCCAACTAAAACCTCTTCTCATTTTTGTTTTCCTATCTATCATCTTCCCTTTACACCCCACATGAAAAATAAAAAATAAAAATGCTCATTTCACCCTAATTAAGCCTTCTCAATTTACTTCTCCTACTCATCTTCTCTCTCAACCTTTCTCCTTCCTCATTTCATACAACTTACCTATATTTTGGTTTTGTATCAATTTAAGAACGGTTTTAGAGTCAAGGAGGTCAAAATGAAGTTCCAAGATGATGAGAAGTGAGAAGATGTGTTTTTTAAAGTTTTTTTTTTTTTTTTAAATTGTGGCACGTTCTGTCGATTGCAGAACCAAACATTTTGCATATGTCCATAAAAATGGAGTTTACGAAAATGGAGTTCAAAAAAATGCAGCATATTTTGTGGAAGCCAACCGAACATTTTGCACATGTTTGTTCAGCTTCCACTGAACATACGTAAAATGTTCGGTTCTGCATTCGACCGAACGTTTTACGATTTTTCAAAAAAACAAAAAACTTTAAAAAAACACACATTCTCATTGTTCTCATCATCTTGGAGCTTCGTTTTGACTTCCCTCATTGTAAAGTCACCCTTAAATTGAAACAAAACCAACAATGTACATAAGTTGTAAGAGATTATATGAAATGAGGAAGAAGAAAGGTTGAGAAGGAAGATGGGTAAGAGAAGCAAAGTGAGAAGAGATGAGAAATTTTTGTTGGGATGTAGAAACAAATTAGATTAGGGCATATATGGGATTGAGAGTTATTTTGGGAAACTTTTGGAGTTTTTTTTACGAAGCATTGAGGTTTAGATACAAATTGGGTTTAGAAACAAAACTTTAGAGTTGCAATAACCTCACCCTAAAGATTTAGTGGATTGCATTGACCTCAAGAGTGGTCCTGCAGTCCAGTTTAGTTGGGTTTGGACCACTCCCGATGGTCCAGACCAAGGAAACAAAGTTGAGCTCCATAAGGAGCCAATAGTGTGGGTTGAGTTTTGTCATTTACTGGATTTGGTCTAATTATTAATTTGGCTTAATTGCATTGCTAAAATATTTCATGGGTAAAACACACTACATGACTAATGAAGGCTCGTTAGGGCATCTCCAATGGTGAAATGCAAAATTTGAAATCCATATCTATTTTTTGGATCACAAAAGTGAAAATAGATATAGATATAGATAGAGATGCTCCAACGGTGCCATATCCATTTTGGGATTTTAGAAGGAAAAATGAGAGAAATAGTGACGTGGCAAGAAATGATATCAGTTTGGATCAACAGTGATTGTTTCATTTTTTGTATATGGATATGCATCATCATTGGAGAAGGCCTTACTGTACAATCTTATTTGTGCACAAATATTAACCCAAAAGAAAAGGAAAATCTTAATTAGTTGATGTCGAATTTTTTTCTTTTTTTGGTATAGTGATAAGGGATATCTTGAACCAGCTTGCGCGCACTCGACTAAATCCCTTAATAATAGTTAAATATTACCACTAAGCCAAAACAATTTATAGAACCCTTCCCCTTCTATTAATCTTCCCACCTCCAGTTTTGAAGATTGGAACTAAAAACCTTCACGTCATAAAAAGGGGGAGAAGATAACACTGAGTCATAAGGCCGATAAGTAAAGAATTTTAAGTATGTTTTTAGCTGGACCCTTGGAAGCCCAATTTGACGAAGATTTGAATCAATTATATTGAAACAGATATAATTAGTGAGCTAGAACATGTGTGTGTGGCTCATAATAAGAAAAGTTAGAAGGGATTTAGTCTAGTGCAAGTTATATAATTTAAGGCTCAGACCTTTAGCTTAAATCAATTATATATATATATATAAACTTGATCCATTAAGGTCCGGACCTTAAATTAATTTGGGGTCCAGTCACCATTTCTCACACAACCGATGGTATTTTGAAAAAACAGTCGTTGAATTAGATAATTTTCTTATGTATGTTATGCCTGTCAAAAATTACAGTGATCCAACAATCGGTTTTCAAATATAGTCCGTGAAACACTCTAACAGTATTTACCGTTGGATGCTGTAACAACTGTTTAATAGTCTATATTTTGAAAACCGACCATTGGATCACTATGATTTTTGGCAAACATGACATACATTAGAAGATTATCTAATCCAACGGTCGGTTTTTCAAAATATCAATCCCAGTGAAAAGTGGACCTTAAATTAAGCTTAAGGTCCGGACCTTAATGGATCATCTATATATACATATATACATATCAGCAGCAGCAGTAGTGATGTGTTTGAATCGCAAACCTTTGTCTTGGTAGTTCCATCAACGAGCGGCTGGAGATCATCCTTGGCATCATCCTTAGCATAAATCAGTGCCCTGAGAATCTTCATATTATCAATATGGAATGTCTCGAAGAGCTTCTCAAGCATCAGATATGGGTTACTCTTCTTCTTCCCATCTGTGCATCAAACGGGACAATGTGCCTCTTTATTAGCTTTAGTACTGTTAATTCCATTCCATCAATACACGGTTTCAATTCTTTGCCAAAAATGCTAAACATCTCAAAAAAGTGCATCCCAAATGATGGGGCTGGTAAATTTTCAATCTTAAAAGTCTAACAGTTGTTAGGTGGAGGGCCCGAACGATGGGATAGAGAGGATTCTATTATTCTACACTCCCTTCACTTGCATACTTCTACGAGCCTTATCATTCATGTTAAGTTTCCAACCAAAAAGCCTAAGTTATTAAATATAGAATAATCCACTCTATCCCACATGGCCTAAATAAAAGGTCATGCCTTGCTATAATATCATATATTTGTTCGGGCCTTCCACCTAATAGCTTAGATTTTTAGATTAAAAACTTAATAGTGGCTAATAATCTAACCCTTCAATTTTTTTTTTTCTTTTATCAAAGTGAATTAATCCTTAGAAAAATATTTTAGAGACGTATTTTCTTAAAACTTAAATGGAATTGTAGTGGTTAACTGACCTATGTGTTCTTTGCAACGATCCAAATGTCTCTTAAGCTTATCCTGCGATGAGTACGGGTCATTCCAATTAATTAGTTGGTGAGTAGAATCAATGTCAGAGATTCTTTTATTCAGGCTGCCAATTTTAGTGAGATGCTTAGTAATCTGAAATGAGCAGGCCACAACACTTCTGATGACCGAGTAGACAGCAATGGGGATATAAGCCTTGGTAGCAGAAAATGCTGGCACATCTTCTGTAATATACACAGCTAATGGTAATTCCTTGAACTCAAAGATTGATTTGGTCATATTTAACATGAACTTGATGAGTTTGGTAAGTTCCTCCAATAGGGGTCTCCTTGGGACTAAGTTCTCCATGATGATGGGAAATTGCTTAAGGATCGCGATTGATTTAGGAGGTTGGTAATTGGATGAAATTATGTGGGAAAGAAGCCAGAATTCCCCATTGTTTATAGCAAAAGATACTAGGGTTAGCACCAACTTAGCATCCCATGAATAGGTTGATAGCATCTTTAATAATGAGATGGTTGTTTCGTCCACGTCACCTGATTCTATCTGAGAAAATAAATAAATAAATAAGCTTATACAAGGTTTTAGGTTTTTCATTAATGTGGAATGTAAGTATTTTGAAAAACTGAATATTGGATTAGATATTATTCTTATATATTTCATATACATAGAAAAAATCACTATATTATGGGGGGTTACAATTAATTTGTTGGTCATTTTTTATGTAACCCACATTTGATATCATGATGACTTTCATGTGATATTATGATAGAGTTTTAATTATCTACCAAGAGTTACAATTTCCTGCACCTATAAATAGAGGTCATCCCATGTTACTCATATACATACACACACTCATATACATACTCATCCATCATCTCTTTTCTTTTTCTGTGAGTTTTTTATAATTTTATTTTTATGAGTTTATTGGGCAAATTAAAGTAAGGTGTTGTGTGGAGCTTCCATCTTCTCATAGTTGTGCATACTTTGAGAAGATAACAGTGATTGGCTGGCCCATTACATTGTATCCGGGAAGCGGCGTACTTGTGAACTACTGCATAGGATATAATCTGTAGTTGTGCAAAACATCTTAAAGAGAGAGACCTAGTCCGCGTTTCAACTCTGTCGTTCTTCACTTTTTCTTAGTGGTTAACAATATTATTTGAGGTAATATCTATCTATTATAATTATAGAGGCAATACTTGTGTATGAGTTCCAACAGTAATTTAATGGTTGGTTTCTAAAATATAGATTCTGAAAAATTATACAATTTTCTTCGTTGCATGCTGTCATACTTTTCCATAGTTTGCATGTATTTTAGAAACCGACTGTGGGATTACCATGATTTTCAGCACGCATGGCATTTATAAAAAGATTATCTAATCTAACAGATGATATTTCAAAATACCTATCTCATATCAGATAAAAATTTAAGTACTCATATAAGCTTATATGTGCGAAAA
>JAESVK010061581.1:140-28376 GCA_017140935.1 Hamamelis virginiana
CAATATTTTTGTGGAAAGGGCGAGAGGTTTTTGAGAGCCAGATCTCTTTCCATTGTTTTCTTGATTCTTTAGCTTCTTAGTTATGCCTTATTTTATTTTATTTTTTTAAAAAGTCCTTTTACTTGGTAAAAAAAAAATCAACTTGTGAGAAATTCAAAAGCTTGTGATGAGATTGTATTGAGTTTATTCGAATTGAAGTACTTGATGAATATGAGTGCTCAGTTGACCTTAAGGTACTTTTAGATAGTGACCTCTATTAATTTTTGGTCTTGAAATTTGATTTCTAATTATATTTTTTGAGATTATGCACATATTTTTCGTCTGTTCACCGTCACATGATTTGGTGGTGTCTCACTAGCTTATTGCAACCTCTCTGTATAATGTCATTGAGAGTTGCCAAGCATAAATTATTGAATGCAAGACATCACTACAAAATAATAATGTTCTTGAAGATTGCCATCGATTGATGAAGTTTTAGCAAGGTTATGTATCCTTAAGTAAGATTTCTACAGTATCATCCATGAGATCACCATGAATACATGCATGTGTACCCACTTGTGTGTATATGTATGTATGTATTGATGGATGGATGGATGGATGGATGCATATTTTTGCACATATATATGTAGTTTGATTGTATATCTGCTTTCTCACCTGCGCTTGTTTTACACTTCCAGAACACCTGCTCTATTTGTTTGGCCTCAATGAAACGAGGAGATGGTCATGCTATTTTCACTGCAGAATGCTCACATTCCTTTCATTTCAACTGCATTGCTGCGAATGTGAAACATGGTAACCAGATTTGCCCAGTTTGCAGAGCAAAGTGGAAAGAGATTCCCTTGCAGGGTCCCAGTTTGGATGCTCCTCCTAGAAGGGCAAGAATCAACCCTGTAGATTGGGCCCAAGATCATGCTTTGATGACTATAATCCGCCGATTGCCTCCCCCGCGTCCAGATTCCCATCGGCCAATATATCAGGCTCCCGAGCGAGGTATCTTTGATGATGATGAATCCTTAGGTCACCAGCCTGAGTTGGCAGAGAGAAGCACTTCCAATAAAAATACTCCAGATAATAATTCTCCCAGAATAATAGAGATAAGTACATACCCAGAAGTTTCAGTTGCCCCACGGTCCAATTCTTATGATAACTTCACAGTTCTGGTCCATCTCAAAGCTGCCGTTACACTTGCCAGACAGAATCTCAGCAGAAGCTTAGCTAACTTGCTGCAAAATTCTCAAACACCTCGCGCTCCGATGGACCTTGTAACAGTGCTTGACGTCAGCGGCAGCATGGCAGGCACCAAACTGGCATTGCTAAAGCGAGTCATGGGGTTTGTTAAACAGAATCTTGGCCCCAACGACAGGCTGTCAGTTATTGTCTTCTCGTCCACAGCCCGCTGCCTCTTTCCCCTCCGTAGGATGTCTGATGCGGGACGGCAGCAGGCATTGCTAGCTGTTAACTCTTTGGTCGCAAATGGTGGGACCAACATTGCTGAAGGCCTGAGAAAGGGTGCCAAGGTAATGGAAGACCGAAAAGAAAAGAATGCAGTTCCCAGTATTATACTGTTATCTGATGGCCAGGACACTTACACTGTCAGTGGATCTGGTGGCAACCAATCTAAACCAAATTACCAGTTGCTCCTTCCTTTGTCTATTCATGGAGGTGTAAACACTGGATTCCAGATTCCAGTGCATGCTTTTGGTTTTGGTGCAGATCACGATGCTTCTTCGATGCATTCAATTTCTGAGATTTCTGGAGGGACCTTTTCTTTCATTGAAACCGAAGGCGTGATTCAGGGTGCATTTGCTCAGTGCATCGGTGGGCTTTTGAGTATTGTGGAACAGGAGCTGCAAGTGGGAGTTGAGTGTGTGCATCCAACTCTTCACCTTGGCTCACTAAAAGCAGGAAGTTATCCAAGCCGCGTGATGGCTGATGGACGCACAGGATTTATTGATGTTGGAGATCTGTATGCCGATGAGGAGAGGGATTTTCTGGTTTCACTTAACGTTCCGGCAGAGTTTTCTAGCAATGAAACCTCGTTGCTAAAGGTTAGATGTGTTTACAAGGATCCCTTAACGAAAGAAGTGGTTACTTTGGAAAGTGAAGAAGTTAGGATTGAGAGACCTGAAATAGCTGTGCAAGAGGTGGTATCAATAGAAGTGGACAGGCAACGCATGCAACAGGCTCCAAGCAGCCGAGGCAATGGCACAGGCACGAGCTGCAGCTGAGGAGGGAGACCTTGCTGGTGCTGTTGCCACCCTTGAAAGCTGCCGTAGGGTATTGTCAGAGACCGTGTCAGCTAAATCTCATGACTGGCTTTGTGTTGCATTGGATGCTAAGCTCAAGGAGATGCAAGAAAGAATGGCAAGCTGGCATGTCTATGAGGCATCGGGAAGGGCATATATTCTGTCGGGACTGAGTCCACACTCATGGTAGAGAGCAACAGCACGAGGTGACTCCACTGATGGTTCAAGTCTAGTTCTGGCCTATCAAACCCCATCAATGGTTGAGTTGCTTACTCGGTCTCAGGCTACATTATTGGGCAGTCCATCAGCTCAAAGGCTTGTCCAACCAGTATGGTCATTAGGATCACAGCCGAAGGCGAGGTAAATCTTCTAGTGCCTCTTTGTTATGGAGAGTTATCGACAAATGACATATATATATATTTTGTTCTAGTGTCTCTATGTTTTTCCTTTCTCTTATTCACTTGCGGGTGGGATAAATTGGAGAGATAAGAAGAGGATTTTTTTTGCTAGTATATTGTTCATGTCTTATATATATATGCAAATGAATAAAAATGGGGAAATGATGGGAGGATGTCAATTGGGGGTGGAAAGGGAAGAAGGAGAACACTAGGTAGGCTCACAACTTTTTTGAATTTTGTATTTTCGTTGTGTTGTTGTTGGGGGTGATGTACATAAAGAGAAATGGGTTTTTTTTCTCTCTGAGAGAACTGGGTATAAGTCTGTAATTGTGGGGATAGCTGGGGATGAACTCTTCACCTGAATGTATAAATATCACCTGTTCTTGATTCTTTTCTCAAATTGCTGTTTATGGCTGAAAGGACTATTCATTATTTGATTCTCTCTCTCTCTCTCTCTCTATCTCTATCTCTCTCTCTCTGCGCGCGCGTGTACACGCCCATGTGCCCATATGTATGCTTGTTGCTTAGGAGTGTGACTTCATTTTTTTAAGATCGCACTCAGGTGGTTTGGAAAAAGAAACCAGTAATAGGAACTTACTGTTTGAATGGTGATTTGGCTGTAAATTATTTTACGAATTTAAAGATGGGTGTCTCCTAGAGAGCTGGTCAACGAACTCTCAATGGGGTTTCGGTTCCTCGTGTGAACAAAGGCAGCAAGCAGAAGAAGCTTTATCACTGTTTCAAGTCTCGTGAGAGGGTTACAGAGCTTGAAGCAGAAGCAGCTCCTCAACTGGATTACTGGACATAATTACTCAAAATAGTCAATGGAGAGTCCATGTCTATTCTGTTTTCCTTAAAAATAATTTTAAACTAATGTCAGAGCATTTAGTGAGAGGGAAAAATTGATTTGAATCTATCGGATAGATATATGGAACCAACTTAATGAAAAGGACTTCAAGTTTGCCATGTATCCTTTGGATCGAATGACAAATATCTAATTGGGTTATAAATTAAGCAAACCAAATTGTCTGGGACAGTTGCAATTACCTAATAGTTTCAGATTATTGACAAAAAGAAGAAGAAAAGAAGCAGCTTGCTTGAAGCCTGTATTACAAAAATCAGGATTACATTAAAACAAAACTAAAAATAAAAGGACTTATAGCCTATTCTGAAGGATTGCTCTTGCTTGAGAGAGAGATAGAGAGAGAGAGATTGGTAAAAATATCATTCATGGTTGAATCTTTGCATCCCGAGATGATAGAAATACACCAAATCACTAATCCAACGTCCAAGTTTCACTTTTCGTGAGACCAATCAATATCCCGATTTTTCAAACTTCACATAATACAAAGTGGGCGGTCACATAGAATAATTAGAGTCCTTGGGGAAAAAAAATATGTACACGACACAAGGGACTTGGGAGAGGAAGATTCTCGCACTTCTAGATATGACACTAGAACACAAATTTAACCTAATTCCTATTTGTGTTTTAGGTTCAAACCTTCTAGATATGTCATGATGGTGGCATTAGAATGGTAGACGGGGGGGAAAGGAAGCTTCGCCAAATTAGCACACTAATTTTGACAACAAATTCTCACTACATTTAAAAGTTTGCATCTTTACTTCTTCAAGATAACCCAATGCAACAAAATCTTTTAAGGCTTCCCTCTTAACTTTCTCTAATCCGAGATGGATCCACCACCACCACCCTCCGATGCACCAGCGCCTCCACCAGGTGGAGGACCTGATGGACTCTTTGGGTCATGGTAATATAATTCTCATTCCTTCTTTCTGACCTGCTACTACATTATCACCATCATTTCTATAATTTTACTGATTTTTTTTTACAAATTTTCCAGTTTGTGGTTTCTCTGCTGCTGTGGCCTATTTACAAGCTGCTGTCCACCTGAGGCTCCACCACCAGGAGCTCCACCTCCTGTGTGATGTCTGTCTTCTATATTTTTCTTTCCCCCTCAATTGATATTTGTGGGAGTGTAGTGGCAATTGGCAAAGATGCATGTAAAAAAGAATTGAGTGTTGGAGTGAAGATTACCCTTTTCAACTTTATATTGCTTTGTTCAAAGTGTGCCTTGTAATTCAGAAAATATTAATGTCTTCTATTGTTCTAATAATATAGCAAGCTATAACAGATATTTACTTATTTTCTCATTTGCTTATGATTAACAAAGAGGGGGTGGAGAAAAGTGATGGGAAAACAAAACGAGGAAGCGGAGAGGATTGTTAATATATTGATGAAATTAAATAAAAAACTCAAACCCTGTGATTTTCCAGCAAATGCTAAGGTGTAATACAGTGACTAAGAGGATTAAAAGATGGCTCAATTGCTTTCATTTGGCCTTGGAACTCTCTTGTATTCGTAGTTGTTTATGTCCACCTTCTCTTGCAAAGCCTGTAAAAAGAGAAAAGCAATGGCTAGTCAGCTATAATTGGCCTCAATGATATGCTCACTTGAGATATGGAAGCAAAAGCTCTATACCTTTAGCTCTTCCTCCAATGAGATCTTTTTTGGCTTATACGCATCTACAGGCCCTATTCTTGACAGTGCTTTTTTAGTCTCAATTATTTCCCATTCATGATCATCTTTCACCTTTGCAATATCCTTGCTGAACTACACAAGTCCACCACTTTTTAGACAACAAAGAAGAAGAAGAAGATGATGATGATGATGATGATGATGATGGACTCAATTAACGATAAATGCATGCAAGTTATCATCACTGACTAGTAAGAGGGAATTAAAAAAAAAAAAAAAACTTTGGCATTGTTGTTACAGAGCAACCTGGGATTGATTGAACACAAATTAAAGTTAAAATAGAGACTGATACCCTAAAAAAGCAAGGGTTTAAGACCTTCAATTCCTTCAATGATTATAGCAATTGCTTTTCCACTACTTGAATGTGTGATGTGTCATAAGACCTTTTTCCAAGTTTAGCCTCTTCACTATTGTGTGCACTACCAACCTCGTTTCATTGGAGCTACTTCTTTATGATACCAAAAGAGCAAGCAAGGTGTTGATAAAGGTTCATAGTCACAGGAGGTATTCTAATCTAAGAAATGAGGTTCACGGAACCCTGGCTTGAGGGTAGAGCAATGCACCCTTGGAGAATACTAGGGAGAGATAGGCAATGAGAGTGAGCTAAAATTGGATGCTTGCGCCTCATAGACTATTTATAGAGGTCCTGGCACTTGTGGGTTTGCAGCCAGCTGGTCCGCCAGCCCAAAGCCAGTGGGAAGCCTCTTGCTGCAAAGGCTGCAAGCTTCAGAGCCTACAGTAGGGCTTGCAAACCTAGTGAGGCTGGGCAGATCAAAGGAGGCTGTCAACATGACCCACACAACGGATGAAAACTGTAACAAGGACAATTACCGCCCTGCTACCCCCTGGGTAGGCCACAGCAGAAGCACCCCCACCCCCCAAACACGCGCGCACTCACAAAATCCAGGCATGCAATGCCTCTAGCTCGGACAGCCTTTGCTGTAGCCACCAAGCCAACACCCTGAAAACCATCCCAGTGGACCTGACACAGCAATCCGTTTGGCTCCACACCTAGGTAGCCAAGGGGGAGGTTACATGATCATTAAATTAGGCTATTAAATCTGGATGCATAGACACCATATATATATATATATATATAAAAACGTTTGCTGCACTAATAAAGTCCATTCCTAAGCAAATAACTTACAAGTCTTAAATTGGCATGCAAAGAAATGAGCTAGTGAGCTACCTTGTTGATTTTGACAATAGATGAAATAAGACATTATCAAGTTGCATCAGTTTTCTTTAATGCAACCATAGGACCAACCGTATGCTACCTCATATATGGCCCTATAGATAAATTAAGTAGCGAGGTGAGAATTGAGGAGAAAAAGCTCATCTCTTTCAACCCCAGTCTCCTCCACTAATGATGGCAAAGCAAAAAAAAAATCTTTCTTAGGAGCCTCTACCTTGTCTGAAATAGCTAAGCAGACTAGAAATTGAGAGAACTCAGCTTTTAACATTTATACAACACCAACAAATATTCCCAGGTCTAGAGGTGAATTTATGATATGAACCAAGCCAAGCATCTAGTTGCTAAAGCTCATCTGGAAACTAATCTAGGAACTCAACTCAAGCTTGGCTCATCTAACATGCAAAAACAAAATATAACTCCTAAAGAAGCCCCACTGGAGCAACTCTCAAGCTTCTCGGTTTGTTTACAAGCCATACTCTGAAGAAGGATTATCTTTCACAAACATACTAAAAGAAGGTTTGACGAATACTTGGCATTTCAACACCGTGGCTGAGATGAAACACACAATGTTTCACATGATTCACATTATCTCCACGACCCATATTTGAAGTTTTTTTTATTTTATTTAAATGATCTATTTGTGTTGGTTAAATCAGTCTACACATGGTAGAGAACACATCTTACAATAGGAACTAAACCTATTGTCCATGCCTTTTAAAGTTTCTGATAATTCCTTGAGTACAAGATTGATAAGGGTGGGTGCACTATCTACACAGCCTACTCATCCCACTTCAAAAGTCTCCAATGAAGCATTGGTTGCAATTAGAGATCATGTTATCAACGACAATCCACATGGTAGAGACTCTGGGTTAGTATAGGAACTAAACTTATTATTTACAAAATAACAACTACCCAATATGTATGTTAAATCAAACACAATATGTATGTTAAATCTAAGATGACATAACAGTTTAAGTGGGTGTATATATATATGTCCAGCTTAAGTAGCTCATCCTGTAATATTTGCAGAGATAATAAGATTCAATGTTGTAAATTTGGATACCAATACCGCTAACCTGCCTTGCAAAAGATGACCAAGGCCAACAGCCCCAAAAACAGTGACCGAGATCATAGGAAGTCCATATCTAACAAATGGATATTTCCTGCCCCATCTTTTAAATCCTGAAGCCGAATTCTGAATCTTAGAGGCAGTGGTAGCTGCAATATTATTAATTTTCCGAGGCTGACCGTACCAGTCTCAATGACTGTCATCAGTGCATACCCTAAAATTCCTGCATTGCAATTTCAAGATCATAACCAAGTCCAAGGTTGATGTCTTAGGGTTGTCAACAAGCCAAACTAGCTCTACTTTCAATCTGAGCTTGAGCTTCAAAATTAGTTTTATTTAGTCAAACATATTTAAAGGTCATTGTAACAAGCCTCAAATTGTTCTTCACACACATACACGCAAGCGCACACAAAACTTCATTTTTTGGTGTTTTTTTTCCTCTCTCTTCCATTGTTTTCAAATTATTCTTCACAGACACACACACACACACACAAAAAACAGTCAGAGGTGCGTGTGCGTGTGTGTGTGTATATATATATATATTGTAACTATTCTTCACGTATGCTAACTCATTTACTCTTAGATTGGTTGCTAAGAAAATTAAGGAGAAAAAAATATATCAAAATTTTGAATAATTGGCACCCAAGATAACAAAAACCTAGCTTCATTGAGGTGAGACTTTAATTTTCTTGGAAACGAAAATAACATAAAACTATGAGACTAGAAAATTTTATTTTCTTTCCTCTTACTTATTTTTCTCAGCAACCAAACAGAACATACTTCTTCTAGCTTTCTCGCCCATATATTGAAAGATAAAATAAGAGAGTCAATCGCGTACCTTGCAAAGATCCTTGAACTGAAAGAAGCTTTGATCTCAGCTGGGTTTTTCTTCCGAAGAGAGAAGCTTGCAAAGTTCCAATGGTCTATTGATTTATAGGGTATTGAGGGCATTTTTGACTTTACGTCTACGAATCTAATCATCACCACGTGTACGCTCAGATCAGTGCGCTGTATATCCGTAGAGAAATAATAAATTGTGGGCGCCCTCATCAGTATATCGATGGCTCTCAACTATTTTATTATAAAATAAAATATTACGTGAAATAATAATCTAAGATTCATGTCATCTCTCATTTGATATTTGACCAAAATTCTATGTTATATATATTTGACTCGTGTGACAGCTATTTTAATATATTTTTAATTAAATTTATACCCATAAATTTTAATATATTCTACGCCATCGTTGTCATACTAAGATTGATGAATTATGTGTGTTGAATTACTTAATGATTGTTAATCTAATTGCATGTGTGATGTGTCTTCACTTTTACGAGAGAGGCGATAGAGATCTACCTCAACTTCAGATCACATTAGCACCTTATTATTAATAAATGAATAGCGATGTACTTTCATAAGTTCAAACTCGAAAACTCTTCTATCAGAGTAGAGATACATGCTATTAGGTTAATGGTTTCAAAATTTGAACACATAAAAATGGAGAGGCTACTATCATGCTGCCATTGTAGTGCAAGTGCATTTTGAAAGCAAGTAGGGTTAAGGGTTCAATTCTTATCAAGATTTATATCTCATTCATTCAATATACAGTATATATATATAGTTCATCTCCTTTACAATCCTGCAATCTTACAACATGCACTAATGAAAAAAAGGCACTATTTCAATGGTGCATGGGTGGAACGGGAAGAGAACCTTTTCTGTTCACAGAAAATTGAAAGGGGTGCAAGGAAAATCACATTGCAGAAGAAATG
This sequence comes from Hamamelis virginiana, assembly GCA_017140935.1. Lineage (NCBI taxonomy): Eukaryota > Viridiplantae > Streptophyta > Magnoliopsida > Saxifragales > Hamamelidaceae > Hamamelis > Hamamelis virginiana. Next base: position 9,375 of record JAESVK010061581.1, read on the forward strand.
AGCTAAATTTGTCTTGTTTTTTAAGAAAGGCAGGAGGTGTAGTAGACAGCCTTCCAAGCATTATGATGCCCCTTTCCGAGGCAAGAAAGACAATGGGAAAGGCTATGTGGAGGGTACTCTCACAAGGCATTGCAAGAAGACTAGCTGGCATTGCATATGTTGTGGCATGACTTTCACAGAATTGAATTCAGAATCCAAAGTGGTCAAAACAATGTAAGAGAACAGATATCGGCAGCTGAAAATGCAAAAAGTCAAACCCATATATTCGTTGGGGCAGTAAAAAGGGAATGCACATTAATGTCTAAACATAATTACAGAAAAAAAGGAACAAGACTGCACATTAATGTCTAAACATAATTACAGAATCGGCTAATCCACGGACAAAAACAAATCACAACTAGCTAGCTTTCGAAAGGTAGAAATGGGAAATAAAGAATGATTAAATGAGACGAAAATTGCTTTCTTTGTTTGGGAATTCAAAATTCAATCACCCGACTCACCATTGTTGTAATTTTGTTTCCCATTCATGAGAGGTGTTGTTGATGTTGGTGATGCTTTAGAATTGCAGTGTTTTGTTGCTTTTGGATCACAGGACCTTAACTTCAGTCTTAAGCCAAACCTTTTGCAGAAGATGTTCCAACTCCCCTTTGTCTTCACCAATTTTCCAATCTGTTGTTTTATGCTCAAGCACGGACACCCGCTCCCTCATGTCGTCCACCGCAACGATTTGGTCTGATGAAGCACCTGCTTGGATCCCTTCATCTCTTGTGAGCGCAAGATGTAAACTTTCATGTTGTTATATAAAATAACAACTACAATCATGCCCAAAATCACAACTATCATAATATAATATAATTACATAATGCGGAAATTAAACGACATACCCGGATCCATAATCGCAATCTTCACGCGATCAAATCTTCAAATAAAACAGTCTTCGTTCTTGATGGAAAAATGTTTCTCTCTCTTGACCCTCTTTCACCTTCTGTCAGTTTCTTCAGATAATATGATGGGTAATTTGAATACCTATTTATGGGTAGAGAGAGGACCAGTTTCCCACTTCGATTAGAGCTCCACTAGCCCATCATAGTAGGAGATATTAGGAAACCACTTCTTATTAACCAATCAGAAATAGGATAGAAGTGGTTAACATTATCCCATAAATCCACTATGTCACACGTGCTAATATTACGTGGGTTATTAATAAAGATTTAAATTTAAATTTAAATTTAAATCTTACATTCTCCCACTTGGCCCATGTGATAACTTTATAGTAGAATTTAATGAGTCTAACATTAGGCGCACAATAAACCACATCCAACCATACTTTAATTTGGTCATCATAATACCATAATTAAACAACCCACTAATGCGAGTCATGGAGGTTCCACATCATTCATGCGACATAGTTCCTTCCATGCACTACAACACTAGCAAACTGTTTAATACAGTCTATAAACAAAAAGTACATTCAAAAGGTCCAACAATAATGTCTTTTATTTCAAAGACTATTCCTGCTAACATTTGTTCATTCTCATATATGTACGTACACAATTAATACAGGAATAATTAATCAGAAACACATTTAATAAGGTCTCAAAGTATCAAATAACATAATAACATAAAACAATCCATTACAATAATAAATGTTATGGGTCATATCCAAGACCCATGCTATTAGCATGTTCCTTAAATGTCTTTGGAGCCAATCCCTTTGTCAATGGATCTGCAATCATTAGTTGTGTGCTTATGTGTTCTATTGATACTTGTTGTTTCTGAACTTCTTCCTTAACGGCAAAGTATTTCAATTCCATATGTTTAGCACCTTTAGAATACCTGTCGTTCTTAGAGAAAAACACAGCTGCGGAGTTATCACAATAAATTCTCAGCGGCTTGGCAATGGAGTCAACAACCCCAAGTCCTGAGATGAAGTTCCGCAACCACAATCCATGAACAGTGGCCTCAAAGCATGCCACAAATTCAGCTTCCATAGTATATGATGCAGTGATAGTTTGCTTTGCACTCTTCCATGATATTGCTCCTCGAGCTAATAGGAACAAATAACCGAAAGTAGACTTCCTACTATCAATGCATCCACCAAAATCTGAATCTGAGTAGCCAATCACCTCTAGATTATCAGATCTCCTAAATGTGAGCATGTAATTCTTCATACCTTGTAGGTACCTCATGACTTTCTTTGCAGCTTTCCAATGGTCCATTCCAGGATTGCTTTGGTATCTCCCTAACATACCAACAACAAAACTGATATCCGGTCTAGTGCAGGTCTGTGCATACATTAAACTTCCTACTGCAGATGCATAAGGAATCCCTTCCATTTGTTTTTGTTCCCATTCATTTTGCGGGCATTACATAAGGCTGAACTTATCCCCTTTCTGAATAAGGGTATCGCCAGCAGAAGATTTTTCCATTCTGAATCTCTCTAGAACTCTTTCAATATATGCTTTCTGAGACAACCCTAACAGTCCACGTGATCGATCCCGGAATATTTCAATTCTTATCACGTAAGTTGCCTCACCCATATCTTTCATTTCAAAGTTCTTAGAGAGATGGTTTCATGCAATAAACCAAGATCACTACTAGCAAGCAAAATATCATCAACATACAAAATCAGAAATATAAACTTGCTCCCACTGACCTTTAGATAAATACAATGATCAACAACATTTTCTTTAAATCCAAAGGAAATAATGATATCATTAAACTTAAGATACCATTGTCGGGAAGCTTGTTTAAGTCCATATATTGACTTCTTAAGTTTGCAAGCTAAATGCTCCTTTCCTTTAATGGAGAAACCTTCAGGTTGATCCATATAGATTTCTTCATCTAAACTCCCATTTAAAAAAGCAGTTTTCACATCCATTTGGTGTAGCTCCAAATCATAATGAGCTACTAATGCCATAATGATTCTAAGTGAGTCTTTCTTGGATACAAGAGAAAACGTCTCTTTGTAATCAATGCCTCCTCTCTAAGTAAAACCTTTGGCCACTAGTCTAGCTTTATATCGTTCAATATTGCCCTTAGAGTCGCGTTTAGTCTTAAAGATCCATTTGCAACCTACTTTCTTGTATCATTTGGGCAATTCAACAATTTCCCAGACTTCATTCTGGTCCATTGATTTTAAATCATCATTCATGGCATCAATCCATTTAGTAGAATTATTACTTTCTATGGCCTGTGAAAACGAAACCGGATCCTTACTTGATCCTATATCAAAGTCAGATTCTTGTAGGTAAACCACATAATCATCCGAAATAGCAGACCTCCTTTCCTTTTGAGATCTCCGTAATGCTACTTCTTGTGGTTCTCTTACTATTTGTTCATTGGCAACAATCTCATTATGGAGTGGTGGTTCATTAATTTGTTGTTCAATGTTGTTAGGGCGTTCAACAACTGGAGGAACAACAATTTTCCTTGAAGCTAGTGGTACTGGGATAGACACCCTAACTTCTTGAATTAATACATTTCGTGGTTTATCACTCCCACTAATGTTACCATCTTCAATAAATCTGGCATTACCGTTTCTACAATTCTCGTACTATGGTTAGGACAATAAAATCTATACCTTTTAGATTTTTCAAGGTAACCAATAAAGTAACCACTGATCGTTCTTAAGTCCAATTTCTTTTCATGCGGATTATAGATTCTAGCCTCTGCTGCACAACCCCAGACATGTAGATGTCTTAGGCTCGGTTTCCTTCCCATCCATAGTTCAAAAGGAGTCTTTGGAACTGCCTTACTAGGAACCCGATTCAACAGATAAACAGCAGTCTTAAGGGCTTGCATCCATAATGATAAGGGCAAGGTAGAATTACTTAACATACTTCTAACCATATCTTTTAGAGTACGATTACGCCTTTCAGCTACACCATTCTGCTGTGGCGTTTCTGGCATAGTGTACTGTGCACAAATGCCATACTTTTCTAAGAGTTTGGCAAATGGGCCTGGGCATTGCCCAGATTCATTATATTTTCCATAATATTCACCAACTCTATCCGATCTAATGATTTTCACATTTCTTTCTAATTGTCTTTCAACCTCAGTAATGTACACCTCAAGGGCATCCACTGCTTGAGATTTTTCATGCAACAAATAAATATAACCATAACTTGAAAAATCATCTATAAAGGTGATAAAATACCGTTCTCCACCAAAAGATGGTGTGTGAAAAGGCCCACAAATATCTGTATGGATAATCTCAAGAAGCTCATTACTTCTTGTGGCACCCTTCTTGGTGTGTTTGGTTTGTTTACCCTTAATACAATCCACACACACACTGAGATCAGTAAAATCAAGGTTTGGGAGAACCCCATCTTTTACTAGCCTCTCCAGCCTTTCTCTAGAAATATGTCCTAACCTTTTATGCCACAAGTTGGAGGAATTTTCATTTATTAGGCTACGCTTAGTACCAACATTATGATGCAGGGTAAGAAGAGTTTCAGAAAAATAATCATCAAGCTTTAATTTGTACAAGCCATCACAAAGAATACCAGAACCAACAATAAAAGTATTCTTTAACAAACTAAAACTTTTATTCCCAAATTTAAAGGAGTAACCATCAATATCAAGTTTGGACAAAGAAACTAAATTTCTAGAAATAGAAGGAACATAAAGAGTTTGAAACAAATCTAAATAATGACCAGTGTCCAAAAATAAACGATAAGTGCCAATGGCTTCAACTGGAGCTTTAACCCGATTTCCCATGAATAAGAAGTGTTCATTTGGATTTATGGTTTGGGTCGTAAGGAATCCCTGCATCGTATTGGAAACATGAGTAGTAGCCCCAGAATCAATCCACCAAGTATTAGAAGGAACCTCAGTTAGGTTTGATTCGAAACAAACATAAATTAAATTTTTATCTTTCTTTTCGAACCGCTCCCTACGTTTTGGGCAGTCTTTCTGATAGTGTCCCGACTTCTTGCAGAAGTGACACTTGTCATTGCATTTTTCCATCTTATAAGCTTGAGCATTCTGGTTGGGCTCATTTGCCTTGTAAGGACCACGCTTTATGTCCCTTTTGTGCTTCCTCCATTTCCTATCAGCTCCTTGACTTACGAGATGAGCTGAATGATGTCCAAGCTGCTTAAGTCTTGCCTCTTCTTGGATAACCATACTGACCAATTCATTCACATTCCACTTATCCTTCATAGTGTTATAATTAATCTGAAATGACCCATACTGAGGAGGCAAGGAATTTAAAATAAATTGAACGAGAAAGAACTCATCCACACTCATCCCTAAGGTCTTTAATTGAGCAGCCAAATTTGACATTTCAATGACATGCTATTCATGCCACGTGTACCATCAAATTTCATGGTGGTAAGCTTGGCCATAAGTGTCCCCGCAAGAGACTTGTCAGCATTTCGGAAACGTTCTTCCACATTAGTAAGGAATTCTTTAGCATTTTCAGTTAAGGGAAGTGTAGACTTGACGTAGTTTGCTATGGTCATTCGCATAAACTTAATGCTTAGTCTGTTTGACTTTTTCTATGCTTTGTGAAAAGCCTTTTCTTCTGCACTGCTTGTATCAGTAATAGCAGTCGGTTTCTCAGATTCAAGAGCTACATCAAGATCCAATACACCAAGGTGAAACTGAACCTGTTCTTTCCAATCTGAGAAATTCATTCCATTTAAAATTGGAAGAGACGAAGCATGCGAATGCAATGAAACTGGAACAGATACTGCAATAAATAATTTATGCTCACTACATTAGTGCTAAAAGTTATAAAAAAATAGATAATTAATCAAACATAAAACACACATTATAACAATAATAAATAGTGTTACCGTGATCTACCTTTGGGTTAATCTTATGGTAAACTATTAAACAATTACGGTAATTCCTTTTTACCAATAGGACTAATTGATAAAATATTTATAGTTAAGTAGGTCCATTACCTTTGGGAATTAGGTCCAATTCAACTATAAATATTCACTAATTATCCTATCCCAATTCAATAATTACTTGAAAATAGTGCACCTTTGGGTCAACTTAATATTCTCATAATTAAAAAATTGCGATTTGCAAAGTCATTATTAATTTAATATTAGGAATGGGTATTAAATTTCAATAATTTAATTTGGTATTTACGTGTCATTCCAGTTGGGCCACTTTGGTGACTACCAAACCGTATCATAATATAATTCCAAATTAAAAATAATGACTTTACACAATCATTAAATTAAATTAACAGTAATGTGTTCAAGATAGCAACTTAATTAGAACACGTTAAATATAAATATCTTCAATTGCATGCATCTGTACAGACTATTATTTATATATATAGAACATATATATATGGATCCGTAAGGCATAAAGACTAAAAATAAATAAATAAATAATAATTCAACAAAGAAATCTTTATGGTCGTGCACCTTTGCTGGCAAAAGAGTTTCATCATAACTCCATTACTTGAGGCACTACCTCTTAGCAATACGCCAATTACACTATAGTCCTTCCTGTTAGTGTGTATATATATATATACTACACTAACAATCCTTTGTACACTAGAATAATATTATATATATTAAACTAACAATGCTGTACCCGTGAATAACATTCACTTTCTATCAATATAAGCTTTCATGTAATCTAACAATATATAAAAATCAATTCCTTAATAATATAGAAATCATTGATATAAAATATCAATTATTCTATAAAAATATATATATATATATATCCATCCATATATATACATATACCATTAAAATTTACCGAAGACCGTACTTATACACAATAATCACCGAAGCATATATTCGTACATATACCGAAGCATATCATATTATGTGTACCGATTATTTCGTAAATTATTAAAATATATTTCAAGATCCAAAAACTCAGGCTCTGATACCACATGTAAACTTTCATGTTGTTATATAAAATAACAACTACAATCATGCCCAAGATCACAACTATCATAATATAATATAATTACATAATGCGGAAATTAAATTACATACCCGGATCTATAATCACAATCTTCACGCGATCAAATCTTCAAATAAAACAGTCTTCGTTCTTGATGGAAAAAGGTTTCTCTCTCTTGACCCTCTTTCACCTTCTGTCAGTTTCTTCAGATAATATGATGGGTAATCTGAATACCTATTTATGGGTAGAGAGAGGACCAGTTTCCCACTTCGATTAGAACTCCACTAGCCCATCATAGTAGGAGATATTAAGAAACCACTTCTTATTAACCAATCAGAAATAGGATAGAAGTGGTTAACATTATCCCATAAACCCACTATGTCACATGTGCTAATATTACGTGGGTCATTAATAAAGATTTAAATTTAAATTTAAATTTAAATCTTACACAAGATTCCTGCTTGGATTTTGTGAGTTCTCGAGGTTGTCAGAGACAAAGAACCAGCTTGCGATAGATGTCCGGAGACAAAGCTGTTCGAAGAAGAGAAGTTGGACAATGACTAGGAGCGGCAGCCGCTGGTTTTGGGCTGCATGTGTGCTGGCTTCCAATGAGAGCTTTTGGCAGTTCATGAGTCTGCATATTTGTTCTCTCTCAGAGTCTGTTAGTCAGGGGTGTGCCTGAAGTTGAGAAACTAATCAGCATTTTCAAGTTGGAGGACAAACCTCAGATGCATTATGATTTGACTTCAGGAAAAAAATGACTTCTAATGGCTACCTGAGTTTCACTATGGGATTTCTTTGTATAAGTTAAAAATTTGATCTACTTGGAGATCATTTGAGAAGTGGTTCCTTAAAAAAGCAGGTAGCAGTACCATCTCATACAAGTACATGCCCAAGCATCATATTTTCACTTCCTCCTCACTTATGAAACTCACAATCGCCCCCACAATATATCTAAGAATTGCATGAATTTAGATGCAGTGTTGTGTCTCTCTTGTTTCTTTATGTACTAATCTATACAGAAATCTATGCATAACTTGGATAGACTCATGACATTCCATTGATTCCTTAGAAAGAAATACAAAAACAATTAGAGCAGCTGTATAATGATGTTTATGTCGACTTATACTTAACAAAATCACAAATGTTGGTGACTAGGGGTGTGCAAAAACCCGCCCAACTTGCTGGACCCGACCCCATCCGCAATCCGCGGTTACAATGGTTAGGCAGGTTGGGTTGGGTGGATTTGATGAATTTTTGGCGGGTGGGGTCGGTTGGCGGGTATAGAGGTGACAACCCGCCACCACCCGCCAAATAATTATATATAAATAAATAATATATTTATATAAAATAAATTTCATTACTACATTATATTTTCCCTTAATTGGATATGCTTGCAAGTTAGTGTTTTTTATTTCTTTAGAGATGTTTATTATGATAGTTTGAATATGCACTTATTAGATTTGATATTCTTTCAATTTTGAATGTGAAACCATATGTTAGTTTGTAAGATTTTTTAATAACAATAAACTTATATTATTATGTATCTAGTTACTAGCTTCTATTATTGTAGGGTAATTTATTTTGGCACTTTAGTTTAATACTATTGGAAGAATTGTTTGGATTATAGTTTAATTACTAAATAACACAATATTGCATTGTTATATACAAATTTGAGGTGTTTTTACTTGTTAAAAAGATTTTAAGAACTTTGGGTGTTTATAAAAAAAAAAATAGTAATGCTTCACCCGCTCAATCCGCCCAACCCGCCGGTTGAAACCCGCTATATATTTAATCAATCCGCCGGTTATTGAGGTAGGCGGGTTGGTTGGCAGGTGTGAGAATTAGCCACCCGCCAAGGGCGGGTTGGTTGACTGTTTTACCCTCTACCCGACTTGCGCACACCCCTACCACCTACATATGACATCACGGTTCAACCCGGTTGACCCATAACCCGGTAACTTTTCCAGTTCGATGAACGGTCCGGGTTTTAAAACAATGGGTTTTTTGACATAAGAACACACTACTATCGATTTTTTTACACATCTTCTGCAATGTGGGATTTTAATTCGATAATATACCTCATAATAATGAAATGAGATAAAATCATAACTTGAAAGTCTATGAAATCTTGACAAATATTTTTAAAATACAAATGAAGTAATTTCATAAAGTGTATATGCTTGTTAATATAATCAAATAGGCTAATTTTTCAAAAAGAGATAAAATTTTAAAATTTGTCATTCTACTAATTCTAGATAAAAAATTTCATAATGGGAGACACAAAAACTGCTTTGCCGCGATGTTTTTGTACAGCTGCATCAGGAGATCTCGAATGAGATTTGTTAATAGGAGAGAGAGAGAGAATTGTTTTTTGGTGAGAATTTAAATATGACATATTAAATGTGGCAATTTTATTTTCTTTTATTTTTTTTGTTGGCGTGTTTCTGCATAAAAAAAAAAAACGAAAAAAAGAAAAGATCGACGTATGATATATGGGTATGAGTATAGTTGAATAAAGACATGGTATTAATTAAATGGGTAATGGTCATTTTGTGGCCCAACCCCTACCCACCCCCCAACCTTGTCTTTTTTTTTTTTTTTTGAATGAAGTTAATCAACCCAATGGGTACCAATTTATTACCCACATATAAATGAGTTTTTAAAGGGTGGTCCATTTATTACCCATTTGTTAAAATGTACCAACCCATACCCATTAATATTAAGTGTGTATAGACGGGTTTATGAGTATGGGTCCAATTTGGAACCCACCCCTAGATCAACCCTTCCAGGGTTTATCTTTAGAAATATGAAAAAAGAAAAATGTTGAAAACAATGTATTGACATATAAATACAAAAATTTAATAATCCAAAATTTTAACCCCAAACAAAAAAAAAAGAATAATTTAACATAAACAACAAAGGAGAAAAAAAATCTGAGCATGAATTTTGGAGTTCAATTCAATGTAAGAGCGTCCTGAATAGTTCTTTTATTAAAAAGAATGTACTTTGGTGACAATACAGAGCCACTTTTTTAGTTGCAATCAAAGGACTCTTTTGAAAAATCGTTTTCTAATGTGATGTTAATTTGCGAGATTAGGATTTTAACTTGAAATTTATCAATTTGGGAATTCTTTTTGTGCTGACTGGTTTTTTCCAATAAAAGTGTGGATTTGTGAATTTTTAGGGTTTAGACTATAGAAATTTTTATTTGATGTTGCTTTGTGAGATTAGGGTTTTGATTTGAAAATTTTAAATACAACAACAAACAGGTTACAAATGAAATCCAGTTCCAAATGAAAATTGATTTTGATAACTGGATAAGTTCACAGCTTTAAAACCAGCAAGCTCCAACAGGCCCAAAACATGATTAAAAAACTAAACTACATAAACCTAAAAGGAAAAAATAAGCCTCAATAAAAGTTTGGATTTGTGTATTTCACATCAATGCAGTATTCAGCCTATGCAAACAGATTTACGAGGCACTTCCTTAAAAGAAAAAAAAGAAAAAAAAAGAAAGAGGAGGTACATTTATTTAGAAATTAATAAATATTTAATAAATTTGAAGGAAACTCAAAAAAATGTAACCGCATAAATCGGCTCCGTGGATGAACGGTATATAATCAGATCCGATCATGGCATCGCCAGTCAATGCACTGTGGCTACCATAGACGTGGCATCGAACCTTACAATGCAATAAGAAACAACATATACATATATACATACCTCCAACGCTGCAATAGATCTACAAAGAAAAACAAGAAAACAAATATGCATATATATATATATATATAAACCCAGAGTCCCATTTCAAATCACACACAGCGAAACACATAAGCCACAAGATCCCGACCAATGAACAAGCCTTAAGATGTCGAATCAGAGATGAAAAGAAATCAGAGGGCAGACATTGGTGGATGGGAAGAGAAGTGGGTATGAGTTTTCGCTGCGTTTTGGAGTGTCATACGACACTTCCTATCAATGGGATTTCTTCCTCATTGGGACTTTTTTTTTTTCCGCTGTCAATTTCTTCAACAAACAATCTGTATTCAAAACCCTAACCAAATTCGCTCCCCACCTTTAACTCAGATTCAACCAACAATTCATATTCAAAACCCTAACCTAATTTGCTATCCCACCTGAACTGTGAAAGTGGCCGATGCAAATTGTGATATATATATATATATATATTTTCATACATAAGAAAGGTATCTAAAAATGAGTGGGTAAGAAAAACTTATCCCATACATTTATACGCTTACCGTCAATTCACACAAGTTCAATCTGAATGGGAGGCTTTTGGTTATTATAGGTTATTTTGCCATTATAAATAACAAATAAATAATATAGTAAAGTCAAGAAAATAAAGATGTGTTTGAAGGAACATAATTTCCTGCAAGAAAGAGTCAAGTTGAAGAATCTACAAATTTCCTGTTCCTGTGACTACCAAACGCACACTAAAAAGTGAGGAAAGGTGATTTTATTTCCCTTTTACTATCAATCAACCGGAACCCAATAGAAAGAAAAAAAGTATAAGAAAAGCTCTTAATTATCACGAAAAATGTTGTATTTGTTCAATGACATGTACCGATTATAACCATCTAAAAAGCCTTTTCTTTTTTGATTTGGAACAAACTGTTAAACAACTAAATAGTAGACTACTGTACATAGCAATTCAACCGCCAGAAACAAAAGGAAATTGCATTGCTTGGTCTTCTCATTCACTGTAATCTCTGTTGTAAAATTTGTCTTCCCGAAAATAAACAGCGCTCACCGTATTGCCTACGAATTTCCTCCCATTTAGCACATTTCTTGCACTGGCACAACTGCTTGTGTCAGAATACTCCAAGAATACCTGCAAGTGAAACCACAAAATGGCAGGTTTAAGCACACACATCAAAGCATCTAGGCTCGGTTCCTTCTTATACTATTATGTAGGTGTACAATGGGGCATTCTCGGTTTTTTTAACCCCCTCCTTTTTGGCTTCTGTTTGGAATTGGGAAAGTAATTAGGGAAAGGAAAGGAAAATGCAATTATTTATCATTTTTAAACTTCTCCCTTTCATTTCCTCCATTCTTTCTCAGATCCAAACATAGATTTAGTGTTTTGGTGAGGTGGGAGTTTTTTTGGGGGTTGGTGAGGGAACTGCATGAATGACGAATCTGGACAACAAACCAAGACAGAATGGGGAATCAAAAGGAAAAACAAATTCCCACACAATTATATCCACATGCTTCCATGTTGGATTCATAGATAACAAAGATGTATGTTGAACAAAATGAGAAAAGTGGTACTAAAAGAGAAAATCACCAAGCTGCCAAATTTTTCCCTCATGGTCTGTACATGCATGATGCAACAGACACTTTGCAATGCTCTGTGTAAACACCTAAAGATGGAATCTGTACATCCTTCTTGCTTCCGCCATTTTTTTTTTTTTTTTTTTGGGGGGGGGGGGGGCCGGGGTGAAGAGAAGAGTGAACACTGATCTTACTTTCCCAATTCACACAGGTTCTATAGTAGATGATGCTTAAAAAACTATTTTTATATGTACTAGGATTAAACAGAAATCCAAATGTTAAATGTAAAACGACAGCAATAAATTAATAAATACCTTTCCAACACCTGGAGTCTGCTCTCCATTAGGATTTGGGCGAGGTATGACGATGTCTACCAAGGCACCTAATCAATTCACCCAAGTATATGGAAATTTCTTATTAGCTCAGAGTAGCAAAGTGAAACTCATAAACCAGAGCTAGAAGCATAATTCCACCAGACAACTATTTTCATTGGACATATAAGTTGAAATAATAATAATAATAATCAATCAATCAATCAATCAATCATTTGGAAAAAATTAGTTCCATTACAAACTGAACCTCTTAAACTGAATTTTTTGCCAAAAGTTTTCAGCAGAAACAACTGGCCCAAACCAAGAGTATTCATGATAACTTTCTTTGAAAACTTTTGACTTCAATGGACAATTAAAAGGTCAAAATGGATCCATCCTACCAACAGCACCTACCAACACCCACACGGGCCACACCCAGACATTGTTCAAACAGAATTAACTAATTATGGCAAAGAGAAACATGCATACCAAACTTCCCGCATTCATCCCTCATGTCCTCTAATATTTCCACATACTCCCCGTCATCCTTCAGTTCATCAAGAGTGATCGCCTTTAGGGTACAGAAGAAGATAAGCTATTAGCAATGTGTTCTTTAATATCCAGCCATTAAATTAAGGAAAAAAACCAAAAAACCCAAAATTTATGACCCCAGACAAATGATCTAACACAAATCCAAACACAACATTAATACATGTGAATGTTGATAGAAAGTAATAGGGTAATTCACCAAAGTTGGTGGCCAGCGAAAACAAGGAATGTATATAGCCTGAAATCTTGTTATATTGAATTTTTCCCTTTTGATGAGCATGTTATATTGGTTACCAATAATACCTCAGTCAAGCATAAAACTTTAGTTGGAGTTTCCTCGGTTGCTGCGGTTGCAACCCCACCAGGGACACTTAGACCACCAGCTTGCAGAACCAATTTCTACAACCCAAAACTATGAATTAGTGTAAAGAATAGATAAAGGAGAGAACAAGAGTTAAAAGACTAATCCAGGAGGACCACATTGAATACCTGAATAGCAATAAACCGTTGAGCCTGTGCTAATATATTTTCCTGTTCTGATTTTGCCTGCCCGCTGCTATATAATTCAATTGCAATGAGTTTAAGCCTTTAAGGAAACGTACATGGGCCTTTTTTATTATTTAGACATTCACACTGGTAAATCTGTCGCAGCTTAGTCATACTTTAGATACAAGGGGTGTTCAGGTAAAGTGCTGTCCTATTAATCTTTTAAAAAAGCAGCTGCAAATTACCAAGCTCTGAAGCCATAATCTTCATTTGTTTGATCAACCAAAAAAAAAAAAATCAAATTAATCTCAAAACAGTTTCCAAAATGCTGGAGGGAGATTAGGATCGACTTATGAAATGTCCGCTTCCCTACTCAAACTTCAACATCTATTAATACTTGAAATCTGAAAACAGCTTCCAAACTGCTAGAATTCCAAACTGCTAGAAGTTCATTTCCAACTAACTTGAAGACTATTAAGAGGAAGGCAGTTGAACATAAAAAAAGGAAACAAGCTTCGGAAAAAATTGGAAGAACAAAAGGCATACTGCGACAAAAATACATTAGCTTTCCTGTCAATTCAGGTCTCATTTAATTAAAGAATACCAACCTGACAGTAGCACAACAGACAGTCAGAGTTTTATCACCCATTTTTAAGCCATTAAGAGCACCACAGGCGATGTCTGTCACCGCTGGATCCTGAAGTGCTTGTACATTAGGCCACCAGATATCAGAGGGAATAACCCTCCAGAATTATAAACCAGTAAACATGTTAAAGACTCGACAAGGGAGACAACAAAGTTATCAAGCAGCATTTCAAATACTCTTAATAAAAAGCACCGTATTAATTACTTAGTAAACATGCACAGTTTGTAATTTTCTACTAATCAAGGCTTTGTTCTAGTTAAGGGTGAAAATAATTGACCGTTACTTGGGGAAAAAATAAATAATTAAATAAACACATCATCAAAAGCTTAGACAACTTCAGTCTGACTGCAGGGTTAATCGATGAGTCTCTAATCCTTGACTTCACTCACCTGATAGACGCAGAAACCATATCTTTTAGAGTTTCCTGTGTCTCTATCCTTAACAAGGTGAAACCCACGCAGAGGTCTGCAATATATTAACAGTATACCATTAGAACATGTAAATACCTCAATTGACCACATAAGTATGACATGAGAACAAAACTCTGAATGCCTTTAAAGAGGTGGGTGAGATTCATTACAGAGAATAAAGAATGAGGGTGAACACTAAAGATCCAGCAAGAGTATCATAGCAATGAGCAAATGGAAGAATGGTCAGAAAATCAAGTCCATACCCAAAGGACTCTAGTAATTCTCTAATCTGTGCTTCGGTGAAGTATGGTAATCCACCAACAAAGATATGATCAGGTCCCTCTGCTCCACCAATTGCACTGCTAACCAAATTCGGAATAAGCACACTAGAAAATTAAACAATTAAACTGTATTACACCCATTAATAAAGTAAATTAAGTGCTACATATACTGATAATCCCATGTAAAGAAAAAAGTTCACAGTAAATTAAGTGCTATATGTACGGATAACCCCATGTAAAGGGAAAAAAAATCAACTTGGAGGTGTATTTTACTCCACTAAAATTCTGATGTGATTTTAAAGCGAGAGCGAGAGAGAGAATTATAAGTTCCTCAGCAGGTAAATGTCTCTGAAAAAGTTGGTTATGAAGTGAGAAAATTATGCTACATGGAAGGGGAGACCAATGATCATTTGTTTATTCAGTCTCAAAACATTTACTCAGTTTGGAACTTCTATTTGGCTGGTATTGGATGAGTGCCCCATAGAGAAAACCATTCACTCCTCGCTTCTAAATTTCAGGTTTTGGGAGTCCAAGGTACATAGAACTGCTCCAATAAAGAGGCAACTGATCTCTCCAAGACCTTGGTTAGGTCCCTGGATTCCTAGATCAGCCCTTGAGAGGCAGATTGCCCTGCCAAGTGGTAATTTCTCACTTTAGAGAATTTTGTAGCAGATAATATGCTCCTTCAGTTGCCTTTCTGGTATTTAAGGGTATGGGTGGTTGTTACTTTAGTTTGACCTCGGCAGAAAGGGTCAATCAAATTTTAGCACAAGGAGTGAAGCAAGTTACAGATGGCAGGTATAATTAGGAAATCCAAAATCAGTAAACTTATAAATGGAACGTATAATTAGTAAGTCTTGCGAATAAGATGGGACCGTAAGTCTAGTGAATAGGATGGGACAGAATTGAAAGTGAATGTGAATTTGGGGATTGTGAGTTGGGGATGGGGGGTAATTGGGGAATCAAAACACCTTGAATTATAAAATGGTGCATAATGTTATTTTAAAATAACATACAAGAATATCACAATTAATTCAGGAATCGATCATAAAGATCTACAAAAGCAAGTTCCATATCAGTACATACAAAGACACATCCATACATACCGAGATACAGATGCACATATTAGAACAGAAAGTATAGCCCTCTTCAAGAAAAATCCAACATGTACATGACATGGATTCCATCCTTTCACTGTTTTCTTCAAACTCTGACTTGGACAACCTTAGAATTTAGTGGACCCACTACCATCCATGTGATTGGGTAACCTACGATGAAAACCATTCTAGTTAACTACAGGCCATCCTTTTTTTCAAATTATTTCCTGCTTTTCAGATAAACAACTAATCTCACATATATGTGCTAAAACAATCACCCATTTTCCCAGCATTCATTCTACTCTCAATACCATCTTCAATATTCTCCAAATAACTGATAAAAATACCATCTTCTGTATATCTACTTTGTTTCTCTCCAAACCACTCCCCATCGCCCCATGTGTATTTGTGTAATTTATTTGCTAAGTAAACTTTGTAGGAAGCATATCTTCCGGTTCTTTCATCAAAATATTTTTAAATCATTGTTCAGTAGAACATATATTCAATGAGAGCACTAGTAACAACCAACACAATAAACACAACAACAGCAATTTTGAATTCTACCAAATAGGAATTCCGTCACTCGAATTTTCAGCGGCTATTCTTCGAATTAGTCATTGCATAATGCCTTTTTTTTTTTCTTTAAGAAATCCTATTTCCATTTTTATTGAAACCATAATTCAATCATATGATTCATCACTTATTGAATAAAATAAATGAACCTTGACTATCCAATCGATTATATTTCATACAAACTAATAGAATTTTAATGGCTCATAACTCATAGCTTGTAGACAATACATAAACAAATAAATCAATCTAAAAATCTGAGACTAAATAATATTCAATCAAATGCCCGTCTTTATAATGTAAACAAACTAATATTCAATCAAACATTAAACCCCTTTTTGACAAACTATAACTGATGAAGACAAATCCCCGTCTTTATAATGTTAACAAAACATTTACACACTAGATATGCAGCACTGACCTTGTTCCCTGGTTTCAAAGTGCTAATTGTTGCTTCATTAGCCTTCAAGAGGACCTCATAAGCCTTGCTCCGCATAGCATTGTCATCAATCAGAAATGTTCGAGCAACGTTTGAGCAGTAGCTGTTATACCGAGATCCAATTGCACATATTATCACACTAGTAGAGTCATTGCACAGGTTCTCATCTTTGCTCAAAGCACTCGGGACCACAAAATGCTTCATTACGGAATAAGTCAAGAATGCACCTTTCTTCACTTGTCTCCAAAAGCTTCCATTCAGGTGCCTCTCTCGCAATGTGTCCAACAACAGGGGTATCCTTTGACTGACCACGGACAGCACGAAATATAGCATCAATTTTGGTGGTTCCACTGTCACTTTTGGACAAGACAAAACTCTGTTGAGAGAAAGAAGAAATACAAGAGAGAAATTAGGAGGAAATCTTATCCAAAACAACAAACAAGAACAACTCAACAAAGCCTTTAATTTAACTACTTATGGTTAGATACATGAATCCTTATTCAACATTCAGCATTATCTAAGGCAATCATGTCATTTCTAATGCAATGGGAGTTATGTGGCAGAAAGATAGCTCTAAGAACCCCAAGATGGGGATGATGCTGCAAAGATTTATTTTAAATCTATTTGAGCAATAAGTCTATAGAAGGGCCAAATGATTAAGATATATACAAGTCCATAGTTTAGAAAAAGATTAAACAGACCTTCACCTAAGGTTGAGAGATCAACCTGGGAAATTGGAGCAGCATTAGATTTTGAATCAGCTGACATCGGCGGCACCGGAAAAGATGTGGGCCTAATGGTCAACATACAAGGGTTGGCACCAGTGTATATCGAACAGTACAAAGAGCATTCCCAGCATAAATTGGCCTACAATATTAAAAAAATTGCTTATCTTCCAAACAAAATAAGAAATCAGCACTAAGCTTCTGGTTCAGCATTCCCAGCACTAAGCTACTGTTTTCTTCTTCTTTTTTTTTTTTTTTTTTTTTTTTTTGTGTATGTGCAGGAAAACAATATCCATCAAACATTCTATGGTTCCAACTTTATATGATGGGCCCACTCAAGCTGATTAATTTATAACTTCGATGCCACGTAAAATGTAAATGGACCATTCAATTTCCACAGGACAACCAAACAGGCCCTAAAAGAATACTAGTACTAACCATTATCAATGACCCCCTTTATTTTAGGCAGAAGTTTGGAGGTCTATATACATAAGGACAAACCCAATCCAGCAAACACAATACAAGAAAATTGGTGCAGACTGGAGGTGTCAAACACATCCATACCCACGGAAAGCAAGGAATACTAGATGATAGTACTAAGTTAGAAGATTGTGTACCTTTGATATGTATGTGTGCGCGCGCGTACCATTCAAATGTAAAAAATTCTATGGTACACACTTCAAGTGGCATTCAAATGCATAGAATCATGACAAACTACCATAAAATTTGACTACCAGCATTGGATGGTGTTCAATATTAGCATATTTCTCACCTAATTCAGAATCGAAAGAGAAGGCAAACCTCATTTTGAAGTTCTTCATGCCTTTGAGTTGACATCTCCAATTGTTCTTTTACCTGAAAATGGGAAATTTTTTAATGAAAGCAAAGAAGCTATGTCAGTCAACATTATATAAGTGTATTCATGCATTGTACAACCTACATGCAAAATCTGAAAATACTGATTTACCTAATCCTGATAATCACCACTTGAAACTGATGAAAGTTATCTACTACGATGTTTATTAAAACTAGAACTGCATTAAGAAAACAAGAACTCTTACCAATGTGTAAAACTGATGTGATTTCCTATCAATGACTCGCTGATGCAACTCAACTAATACTTAATAATATAAGTCAACATGGGATATAAAATTTACACATTATGGCCTTGTAAAGAGTAAATATTTCTGACTCGATACACCAGAAATATCGAGGACATTAGAATAAAACAATCGAGATAGAAGAAAACATCACTGAATTAATTATTAAGATTGACCAAAAGTACACCAAATTGATCTCTAA
>JAESVK010061589.1:0-12406 GCA_017140935.1 Hamamelis virginiana
CCTTATTTTCTATCAAGCCTGGCTCAGAATGTCATGAAATTTTGCAGGGATGTTCCTAGACTCTCTAAAAACCTAATGCAAAAAGAACCGACTCAATCTGACCTAAAAACTTACATGTGATAATGACCTCTACCTAATTACCCACAAAGGGTAAAACTGGCAACTTAGGGTTTTGACACCCTATTTCACCTCTAATCATAGGCAACCATTCATGACCATACTCATGGTCAAAAATGGATGTCTACAGAAGCCCCTCGTTGATGTTTATGGCTTCGCCAGTGAATATCAACGAAAACAAAAGACATCCCATTTTTGACACAACAAAATAGGGATAATTGACTAACAATTATTTTGAAAGCTTCGCTTCAAATTCTCTCTTCTTGGAAGTTTCACTTCTAGTTATTTCAAAGATTTTCAATCTTTTTGGAAATTGCATTTCCAATAAAAATTTGAGAGTTTTCAACTCATTACTAGAAATTTCATTCCTAGTTAACTTAAGGATTTTCAATCCTTTTGGAAATTACATTTCCAATTATCATAAAAAATTTGAGAGTTTTCAACTCATTACTAGAAATTGCATTTCTAGTTATCTTAAGGATTATCAATCCTTTTGGAAATTGCATTTCCAATCATCATAAAAATTTGGGAGTCTACGACTCATTACTAGAAATTGCATTTCTAGTTATCTTAAGGATTATCAATCCTTTTGGAAATTGCATTTCCAATTTTCATAAAAATTTGGGACTTTACGACTCATTACTAGAAATTGCATTTCTAGTTATCTTAAGGATTATCAATCCTTTTGGAAATTGCATTTCCAATTGTCATATCATATCTTAACATCGACCATATATCATTCTTATATACATTTCATGTATATTTTATCAACTTCACAAAGACTTATGGATTTGGGCCTCTAAAATGGGCTTTTCTCATTAGCCCCCCCTCATGGGTTTACTTACTTCTATAATTCCCTTCATGGATCTCACAAGCTTACCAAATCAAATGTATTCCTAATCATTTCAAGATTATAAACTTGATTACACAATCTTTTCATTCATTTATTTCTAAATCTCATGGTTTTCAACCAAAAATTCATCATTTCATGTGAACTTTCCTATTCATAATCACTTAATTCTCACTTTGGTATGCACCAAATCCTCTTGATTTCTCATCAAATATCATTCAATCTCAATCAAATGCACTTTCTTAAATCAAAAATTGAAAGAAAATGAGTCAAAACAGGTAACTTTTTCTTTATTCTTTCAATACCAACAATTTCATTCTTCACCAATCTCACCCAAACTTTGGGTTTGCAGGTTTCGAGCCAGCCTTCACGGGAGCGCCATGGATCGAGAGAGGATCACGAGGCGTCAGGTTCACAGGGAACGAGGAAATCATCCCGGCGGAGATGATTTTGTATTATTAGGCCTATAGGAGGCCTGCTTAGGATTTTCTATGTAATTCTTTTTCTATGTATGCACTAAAAACCCTGAGTGGCATGTAATTTTATCCTAATGAGAATACAAATATGTTTCAATTGCTTTTTTGGTTCAATTTTAACTCAAAAATGGGTCAAAACTGACGAAAATTGAGCGAAAAGTCAAACTGGACGTCAAAAAATCTCAAAAAGGTCAAAATTAGTCAAAAATTGAGATCAGGGATGGATAACCATCTCTCCATGGACGGTTGGCCATCCCTAGGGGACGGTTGGCCATCCTTTGGAGGATGGTCATTGACCCTGGATCACCATTTTTTGATTATTTTGACACTTTTTAACTTCTTGAATGTTCTAGTTTGCTTCTAGAATGTTCTAGTTCACTTCTAAAATGTTCTAGTTCGCTTCTAACTTGATTCTTTTGCCAAAAAGCTATAAAAACACATCTCTAGGCTCATTTTCATTACCCTAAACACAATGGAAGCTCTCAAGTTGATTATCAACCTATTCATAACAAGAATGCGGGCAGAAGAAAAGAGGGTGTTCGAACGATTCGGCTTGTCTTCATGGTTCTTTCTCTGTCATGTGAAGCTTGAAGACAAACTTCTCAACTCTGTGATCCACTTCTGGGACTCTGTTCTTCATGTGTTTCGCTTTAATTATGAAGAGGTATGTCCTTTATTTGAAGAGTTTTGTTCCTTGATGAATATTTCTGTTAATGGTCCTTTCATATTTCCTACCATTCGTTGAGGTTATTTCCAAACCTTCTCTTCTCGTTTTGAACTCTTACCTAGGGAAGCTTCTTCATATATCCATGAAAACTCCATTGATCTTCTCAAACTAGCTTCATTTTTCTTAAGGGAAGGGGGAAAACCACTAGCTCTTCATAGGCCTACCCAGTACGCACTCTCCTTATGCATAGTGGGTTGTTTCCTTGTTTCGAACGGAACCATTTTCATACCTATTGAAACATGTGAGCTCATTCTGCCATTGTCGAAGTCTCATAACATTATCCCTCTAGTGATAGCTAAAACTCTAAATGGACTTGACCACTTTCATTCCAACTCTGCTTCTTGCATTAGGGGTAGCCCCATTCTTCTTCAGATGTGGTTGGTTGAGAGACTCATGCTGATCACTCCTCTCGATGGGCCCAAACACTTGTCCCATACCTATTGTTCGCGTAAGCTTTTGTTTCTTGAGCATCGCTCGATTCAGGATATGATTACCTTCTTCTCTTCTCTGACTTGGGAAGATATTCAGTGGCATGTGACCATATGGGATTGTGGTGAAGAGTATGTACTACACATTTCGGGATGTTGTCAGGTGAAGCTTATGGGCCTAAAGCATACATCATTTTACTGGGCTTCTCGGGTGCTTCGCCAGATGGGCCGTGCTCAAATCAATCTCCCTCTCAAAGGGCATGTTCATGGGGTTGAGGCGGCTACTCCTTCTTTGGTATCTTGGGCTATGAAAAAATGGACTTCAAGTTTATGTATGAGTCAGGTAGGAGATAGCAATGGGCCTTTTAGGCTTGATGGGGAGTATCGGGCTTGGCTTAAACAAGACTTGGGTTTGAAGGTGCAGGCTATGAAGGATAAGGTTCAAAGCCTCGTTTATGGTTCTCGAGTTGTTGCTCAGTCGACAGGTTCATCACTTCCATCAGATGCGTCACGAGTTAAGAGAAATAGAGAAGATGAGAATGAAGCCCAAGCCCGCGGAGTGAGAAGGACTTATAGTAGATTAGGGATTAAATATTTTACTTTTCAAAGCAATGTAAGATTTGAAGAAAGTAGGAATTATGAGTACACATGGCATGTAATAGATTTTTAAAAAGGTTTCTACCCTTTATGGATGAATAAATATCAATTTTATTAAAATCTCAACAAATAATCTTTTAATAATTACAATTGAACCAAACTCTTGGTGTTTTTACAAGAAATAGACCGCGCCCAAAGTAACTTTATGGGCTGCCTACGTATCCCCATCGTTGATACAATGCTTTGTCATTTTTTTTCTAACTTTTTGTGATATTTGAGGAATCAGGTCTTCGTAGTTCATGAATCAAATTGAAGAAGTCCATTTTTTTTTATTATTATTTATTTGCTCTAACTTTTGCCTAAGCAGCCTTTTCAGGTTTTCTACTTAGCGAGCTTGATTTTTATTTTATTTTATTTTTTATATTTGAATACCCTAACTTTTGCCTAGGCAGCCCTTTTGGGTTTTCTACCTAGCGGGCCCCTTTTTTATATATATATATATATATTTTATATGTGGTACTTCTTCAATTGATCCAAATTGGTAGGTTGAGAGAATTCATTCCCATCAATGTCTGCAATCTTCACGGCTCCGCCTGACAATATTTCTCTGATGATGTAAGGGCCTACCCATGTGGGCTTAAACTTTCTTCGCGGGTCATGGATCGGTGCTCGGATCTCCTTTAGTACCAAATCCCCTTTCTTCAAACCTCTGTGCTTCACTTTCTTACCAAACGCCTTGGTTATTCTTCTTTGATACCCCTGAATGTGGTACAGTGCCCTTAATCGCCTTTCATCCAGTAGAGCTAACTCTTCATACCGGTTTCTCACCCATTCTACTTCTGCCAGTTGACTCTCCATGGAAATTCTTAACGATGGGACTTCTAACTCTATAGGCAATACAGCTTGCATTCCATATACGAGCGAAAAAGGTGTAGCCCCGGTCGATGATCTAATGGAAGTACGATATCCCCACAGTGCTAGTGGTAATTTCTCATGCTAGTCATTGTAAGTCTCGGTAGTCTTTTTCAAGATCGACTTGAGATTCTTATTCGCTGCCTCGACAGCCCCATTCGTCTGTGGTCTATAAGGAGATGAGCGATGATGCTTGATACTATACTTCTGTAGGAGCGCTTCGGTTTCTTTTTGGAAATGTTGTCCATTATCAGAGATGAACTCGTGGGGCACTCCATATCGATAGATGATATTATTCTGTATGAACTTTGCTACTTGCTTAGCATTCAATGTCTTATAGGATGCAGCTTCTACCCACTTGGTGAAATAATCTATGGAGACCAGGATGTACTCGTGTCCGTTTGATGCTGCGGGGGTTACCTTGCCAATGATGTCAATGCCCCATGTTGCAAATGGCCATGGCGAAGACATGGTAGTGAGTGGCATCGAGGGTTGATGTTTTCCACTTGCAAACACTTGACATTTATGACACTTCTTGACATGTAAATGGCAATCCCTCTCCATAGTTGACCAATAATACCCTAGTCTCACAATCTTCTTAGCTAACATGTATCCATTCATATGCGGAGCCCCAGCCCCTTCATGCATTTCCAATACTATTCTTTTAGCTTCTTGTTCATTAACGCACAACAGATGCACTCCATCATGTGATCTCCGGTACAGCTTCCCCCCACACAGAATATACTAACTGGCTAACCTTCTTATGGTTTTTCTGTCCACGGATGACACCTCTTTCGGATATTCTCCTTTTTCTACAAACTGTTGGATATCATAGTACCATGGCTTTCCATCATTCGGCTCTCTTTCTTGTATAACACAACAGTAGGCCGGTTCTTCTCGGGACTCAATAATGAGAGGAGTTACACCTTCATCTTTAGGGATATCTACCATGGATGCTAGAGTGGCTAAGGCATCCGCAAACTTATTCTTTAATCTAGACAGATAAAAGAAGTCAATTCGACGGAATTCTTTCACCAAAGTCTCTAAGTATTCATGATATGGTAACAACTTTTTATCCCGAGTCTTCCATTCTCCTCTAGTCTGACATATGATCAAGGCGGAATCCCCATATACTTCCAACTCTTCCACACCCAATTCCAAGGCAACTTCCAATGCTAGGATACAAGCTTCATATTCGGCTATATTATTAGTGGCATCAAAGGATAACCTGACAGATAATGGTATCAAGTTATTCTCCGGTGTGACTAACAACACGCCTATTCCATATCCTCTTTTATTATGAGCCCCATCAAAGAAAACTTTCCAAGACTCTTTACTCACTTCTAGAATCTCTTCGTCAGGAAACTGGTACTCAGATGATCTTTCTACTGACGATGGATGATCTGCTAGAAACTTTGCCACTGCTCTCCCTTTTACTGATTTTTGCACCACATATTGAATGCCGAACTCTGATAATAGCAATAACCAACGGGCTGTTCTATAAGATAACACTGGTTTCTCCAATAAGTACTTCAGGGGGTCCATGCGACTAATGAGTTGCACTTGGAAAGACAGCATGTAATGGCGGAGCTTTTGTGTAACCCACACCAATGCCACACATGTCTTCTCTAATGCGTCATATTTAACCTCATAGTCAGTCATCTTCTTACTCAAATAATACACTGCATTCTCCTTTCGAGATTCTGGGAGATACTGAGCTAACATAGCTCCCATCGCAGTTTCAGTGAGTGCTAAATAAAGTAGCAGAGGCTCACCTTGTCGCGGGGAAACTAATATTGGTGGGTTGCTTAAATATCTCTTAATGGTTTCAAAGGCTTCTTGGCACGCATCATTCCACTTCGTGGGCACAACTTTCTTAAAAAGCTTAAAGATAGGCTCACAAATCATGGTCAGCTGTGCTATGAATCGACTGATAAACTGAACTTTGCCTAAGAATCCTCGAATCTCTTTTTCTGTCTTCGGTGGCTGCATCTCCGTAATGGCTTTAATCTTCCCCGGGTCGACTTCTATTCCTTTCTGAGTGATCATAAACCCTAGCAACTTCCCCGCAGTTACTCCGAAGGCGCACTTTTGAGGATTCAATCTCAAGTTATATTGCTTAATTCTTTGAAGGAACTTACTTAGAGCATTAAAATGACTTTCTCGATTCTTAGACTTCACGATCATATCATCCACATATACCTCCACTTCCTTATGAGTCATATCATGTAATAAAGCGGTTGCCATCCTCTGATAGGTAGAACCGGCGTTCTTTAGGCCAAAGGGCATAACTCGATAACAGAAGGTCCCCCATTGAGTGATGAAGGAAGTTTTCTCCATATCTAGAGGGGCCATCTTTATCTGATTATAACATGAGAACCCGTCCATGAAGGATAACAGAGCATGACCGGCGGTGCTATCTACCAGGATATCTATGTGTGGCAATGGGAAATCATCTTTAGGATACGCCTTATTCAAATCTCGGAAATCTATGCACATTCTAACCTTCCCATCTTTCTTAGGCACCGGCACAATGTTAGCTAACCACTCAGGGTATTCCACTACTTGGAGAAATCCAGCGTTCATCTGTTTTACTACTTCATCCTTGATTTTTAGGGCCCAATCTGGCTTCATTCTTCTTAATTTCTGCTTCACCGGCTTAACCCCTGGATTAGTAGGGATAAAGTGTTGTACTATGTCAGTGTCTATTCCTGGCATATCCTTGTACAACCATGCAAATACTTCCATGTTTTCTCTCAACAATCCTACCAATTTTTCTTGTTCTTGTAGTGATAGAGTTGCCCCAATATTAATTATTTTAGGCGATTCATCGGATCCTAAATTAACTGATATTAATTCATCCACATTGGGTCGAGCATGTTCCATTTCCCTTCGTTGTTCAAACTCAGAGGGAACATCCTCTCTAGGATCTATATTCATGCCATATATACTCATAGAAGACAGAAGAGATAAGCTGCAAATGCAAAAAATGAAGAAAAAGAGTATTTTATTAATCGTGAAAAAAGAAGAATAACAAAAACTAAGCTATCATTCGCCTCTTAACAAAGGAGGGATGATTTTATTGAAAAAGGAAAAACAAGAGTCCTATTCTATGATCCTATGGAAAGAAAGTATAGAAATCCTACAAGCTATCATCTGATGGTAGTGAATCTTCTGCGACTGAGTCTTCAACTCGAGGCTCATATTCAAGGCTCCAATTGGTCAATGGATTGGAGGTTTCTTCAATGAGGTGAATAGGATCGGGTTTACGAACATGCCCTTCGATGCAGGCGATCTCTTTGAACATAGCCCCTATGGCGACTTCATCCACATGGTCGACCCAGTCAAACTCTGTAAGCTTTTCGGCTGTGATGGTAATTGGAGAGAGAGGTAATGGTGTGTTGAAGAAGATTTCGAACCCAGGAACTCTAGCTTTCTGATCTTCAAGGAAAATAGGCTCGGGGAACCCACAATAAGGGAAATCATCCCCTTCTTTGACAAAAGCCCCATTCAGAGTGGGCCGGTAAGGTTTCAAAGTGAGGTTAGGGATTCGTCCCTCTTCTTTATCCAACTGTCTTTCTCTTCTTTTCTGTGCCATCTCTTTTCTGTCAACTTTGGTACTTTGATAACCCAATCCGAAAGGATAAATTGCTGAGGGGTACTCGATAGAATCAGGCGTGCCTTGATGACGACGACCTAAGCCCATTCCTGGAAAGAAGCCCATGTTCTTCATGATCTGGCCCACTTGCATATTCCCATATGGACTGCAGTCTAGCACTATCTCCTCTTTACATCCAGATTCAACCTCTACACACTGTATGTATTCAAAGCCTGTCAAAGGTACTTCTTCGATCTCTGGTTTGATCTCACAGATAGGTACACGAGTAGAAGTGATCTCAGAATCTCCTTTTAATGTCACCACTGAGCCTTTGTAGGGGAACTTAACCTTTTGATGGAGGGAAGAAGGCACAACCCCAATTGGATGAATCTATGGTCTACCAAGTAGAAGATTGAAACAAGCAGGTACATCTAGTACTTGGAAATCGACTTGGCATTCTACAGGTCCAATAGCTAGAGATAAAGTGACCATGCCCACTACTTCTCTTCGAGTGTTATCATATGCTCTCACAGTCTGCCCTGACGGTTTGAATTCTGACGGTTCGATGCCCAAGGAAGTGGCGGTACTGAGAGGACATACGTTCAAAGCTGACCCATTATCTATCAATACTGTTGGAATTCTCTTGCCCATAGTATCCACCGTGACATATAAGGCTTGCAAATGATGAGGTCCTTTCTTTGGAAGATCTGATTCGGTGAAGGATATTAACTGCCTATGCTGAACTGGACTGACCAAACTAACTAAACCCTCTGGTGAAGTATCGATGGGAATCTGAACCTGGTTGAGTAGCTTGAGTACTGTCTGCCTGTGCTTTTGAGAAGCCATTAAAAGTCCCCAAATGGTGATATTGGCTTGAGTACGCTTAAGCTGTTTCAGTATCTCTTCCTCTTCCTCTTGAACTTCGGTACGTTGAGATCTTTCTAACTCTCCCAAAGGATTATCGGATTCTAAGTTGGCGGGCTTAAAATGACGACCTCCTCTAGTGACATGGTTAACATCTTCCTCATCACTGGTCCAAATATCTGCTATCTCCTCGGGTGTGCTCATCAAATCTTCCCACTCTATGATATCAATCTCATTCTCTGACCCATCATCTATGGTAGACTCGGCGGAAGTCAAACTTGATCCGAAATTCTGGGTGACCCATGGTTGCCTTAGATAGATGGTTCGGTGATGGGTGTCCCCATTCATATGGATGACCTTGGTTGTGAAATACTTCTTGAGGATACTCTGGCTAGCTTTCTCAAAACAGGTGAGGTTTGGATCTTCGGGTTCAACCTGAGCCACAGGAATGTCTTCTTTAAGTGAGTCAGGGTCATCACCCGAACCAGAAGGAGCAATAGGTTCTTCACAGGTGGGTTTTTCAAATATGGGCTTCTCCATCTTAGGGTAAAGGACATAGAAGTCGAACTTCCCACTAGGTTCCCCTAACAGGCCCACTTCGGGATCTCCGGCCGCATATCTTTTTCGCAACTCCCATTGGCTAGTCCCAGTCTTGGAGAAGGCTTTCTTGGTTCTAGCTTTAGGTCTAATGGGTTCAGTCTTTGTCATTTCAGCTTCACAAGACTTTTTAGGGTAGAGAACGTAGAAGCTGAACCTTCCACTCCTTTCTGTCAACAAATCCACACAAGGATCCCTAGCTTCAAATCTTCCTTTGAGAGCCCACTGACTAGTACCATTCTTTGACAACTGATCCACTTTGCGAGGCTTGGGAAACCCATTCGAACTAAAACCCAGGAATGTATCTTTCTCAAACTGTCTCCATGAACGATAAAGCTTCCTTGGGCTAGTGAAGGGTTGGGGGATTTCAATCAGACCTTGATCAATGAACCCTTGTACTATATTCTGCAATGTATCACATGATTCCGTGTCATGGCTAGAAGTAGCATGATATAGGCAGTAAAGTTTTTTGGGTTTGGCTTGTATGGGGTGATGAGCCCATAGGCTTGACAGTGATGAAACATTTCAGTTATGGAAGTAGGGAATGAAGGGTGAGGGCGGATAGGCTCACAATGGACATAAGGGTCGGCATGGATAACATTGATATTTGCTGGTGGTGGGACTGCATGGGTAGGAAGTGGATTTTGGGTGACATTAGGTTGAGAAGGTGGGGAAATGGTTTTGTTATCTATGAGGTCTTGGATTTCATGGCAGAGACGGAAGCAACGGTTGGTAATATGGCCTTTGGATTGATGGAAATGGCAGTATTCATTTTCATTGTAGTTTTTGGGTAATGGGTTGGGTGTAGGTCTGGGTTCCATAGGTTGGAGCAGGCCTCGAGCTTTTAACTTCTCGAAAACCTTTTCCAATGGCATATAGAGTTCAGTGAATTTTCTGGACGGTTTATTTCCTAAGGAAAATGGTTGGGTAAATGGAGCAGGCTGAGATATGGCATTGACTTCGGTAGCCTTCCCATTGATGACAGGTCGGCGATTCTTGTAGGGTTCATCAGTTCGAAGAGCTCCATCGGCTAGAGCGTCTTCTACTTGGGTACCTGCAGCGACTAGAGCTCGAAAATTTGGGAGATATTGGAAAAACATGTGTTTGTGATACACTGGGAGCAAGTTCTTCACTATCATGCGGATTTGTTCTTCTTCCTCAGGGCGGTTAGCCATTTTAAGAGCTTTAGCTCTCCAGCGGGTGAGGAAGGCAGAGAAAGTTTCTCTTGATTCTTGTTTAGTAGTCTCCAAGTCTCTCCTAGTGATATCAACCTCTGTGTTATACCGGTAATGATTACTGAACTCAATGCATACATCCTCCCATGTCTTCATTCTAGATTCATCTAGTGACAGAAACCACTTCAGAGCGGATCCAGCCAGTGTTTCATGGAACATTTGGGCTAGCAAGTCATCATCAGCCCCTCGTGGGTGCATGGCTCTCACGTACATCTTCAGATGGGTCTTAGGACAACCCATTCAATCAAACTTTTCTAACTCAGGCATTCTGAAATGAGTGGGCATACGGGCCTTGGGGAACAGAGACAATGAAGACATGTCCACCAAATCATCAGACTTCCTAATACCTTTCAAGGCTTTTTCCAGGGCTTCGACTTTGCTACTCAACATTATAGGCTCAGTGGAAAAGAAAGCAGGGGTCTTGGGCTTGGAATCTTTTTCCAGATCAACAGGCTGAACAAATTCTGCACCGGGCCTAGTGGGTTCAACAACTATCTTTGATCTAAGGAAACATTCTTCTTCATCGACATTCTCAAACAATGGATTAGTACGGGCTCGCACCTTATCTTCCTCTTCTCTCCGGTGAACTAACTCTTGAACCACTTTTGAGAGTGCCTCAATCTTCTCATCAGTCGTCTTTCCACTATTTCCAATGGCGATAAGGGTATGCTCCTCATTACTAGACATCTTTGAATCGACAGGTAGACCCTTAAATAACCGACCGCTAGAATCACGACGCCAAGCCAGAATGCTGGGAAAAGGAAAAGGTTTGAATCAACTAAGAGCTTCCAGTGTGAAAAGGAATAAATAAGGATAATCTCACTTGCTCACAAAAGTATAGGCCTAAAGCCTACATATCAACCTTCATATTCTATGAAAAATGGGCCTAAGACCTGAGTACGAATCTCATTCTTACAGCTCACATCTCAATCTTACCACAGGCTTATATCTTCTATCCAATTGACATGGGTCTAAATCCCACATCCTAAACTCACAGTGGACCTAGCTCTTGTATCCAAAAGACATGGGCCTAAAGCCTAGTCTTATATCTCATGTCTCGCGTCTTCTCCTAATACCACTAATCGGGCAGCATAACACTACAACAGGCCTAAGCTCATGAACCTATAGGGTACTAGCCTTCATTAGGTACCTTGACTCTTTGAGGATACATTCCTTAAGAGTTTAGGGCATTTCATAAAGGTTTAGTCCTACAGATCCAGGTCCTAGTGGTTTTACACATTTCACAATCATGGCTCAGACAAAACCGGGGGGTCAATCCGGTAGCATAACATTACAATAGTGTGTGATCAGGCGATGTAGGGTATGTGTCCTAAAGACATTTTACATGGACTAATGCAAAGGGTAGGCTGAGTGTCCCTTACTCGCTCGGTCCAATCGATATACCTAACCACATGTGACATCAGGAATGCCGCGTGAGTCCAACAATACGTGATTGGTTCGTTTGATATACCCGAGGGTACTTAGCAAGAAGGGTGATGGCTTTTGCATACATGGAACCCGATAGTCAAAGAAACCGGGCCCAGGGCTAGGCTCAACGTTGGCTATAGCATACAACGTCCTAAACATGCAGAGTCAATGCGCACACAATGTAGGAATTGAAGTCACACAGTCATACAAATGCAAGTGATTGATTTTATTAATTAAGAAATTGAAAAGCCCAAAAATAATTAATTGGAGTTTAGCCCTCGACATCCCCAGTGGAGTCGCCAGTCTGTGAACCAGCCAACCTGGATCGGGAGGCCTTCTCGTTCACTCTTGGGGTGATGTTTATCTTGAGTGGATTGTGGATGATGTTTATCCGTCTCGATTTATCCTTCTCTATTATCCACATTTATCGTTCTCTATTATCCACTCAAGATAGGGTTTTTTGAAAAAGGGATAAGAGTTTGTAAAAAACTAGGAGTCGCCACCTTATTTTTAGGGAACAAGGAAACCACAAAAAAAAGTTTTATTTTCAATAAAACATTGACCCCATATTTTGGAA